>RPOG01002181.1:59332-104043 GCA_008086565.1 Thalassoma bifasciatum | reverse complement strand
AAGTGGTAAAAGGAAGAGGATTTAATCTGCAGCTTGGACTGGATTGATTCACAAACAGCAAAGTGCTCCTGAAAACAAAAGCTTGAGAGCAAAGACAGAGCGGGAGGAGAAAACAGCCCATGCAAGCATAAAGCTCCTCACATCAACATAATATCCAGCAGCGCCTCGTACATTACAGCACAAATGCATCCACACCAGAGGACAGATTAATACAAGAATCTCCGGTCTTCACATAAACCTATATTCATCCAATTCAGCGCGTCCAATCAGCAGCTCCTCGGAGCGCAGAGGGACCAAAGGCTGGGCTGATAACTCTCCCCACCGAGCCTTCCTTCATTAACTCTGTGGGGTAAAGAGGAACCCATTTAAGAAATGTCCTCAATCAGCCCGGTTAGAGGGAAATGGGCTGGATGCTCGGTCAAACCCGGCTGAATAAAAACAACCTCTAATGAATGGAAACACAAGTGCCTGCAAGGGCCGAAGCTGCCGCTCGCTGCCGCCCGCAGCCCCAATCAAAGAGGCTTTTACCTTTTCAAAGACAGGAAATTGTATTATCTGTTTGAGAGACACAGAAAAAGGGTTTTCTTCATCTAAAATTAACATCTTTGTGCTTGGATCCAGGTTGTTCACACTTGGTGGTTTTTAAACATGATGGTGGCAGCTATAAAAGAAAGAGGAGATGGGTTTAAATCCAGAATAACAAACATCCTGTCTCTGAAAGTGAAGACAGAGCAGTAACAGCGTTTATTGGCTGGATTACTCCATTTCCTTATTGTAAGTTTGTTATTCTATGTCCCTAAAAAGCCTTTAAAAAACAGGCAGTAGAAAAAGGGAGAGTAGTAAGTAGTTGTTCTCTTTTTGTACATTTTGCAGGACAACAACTGATCTGCACGACAGAATTTGAGAAACATCTGAGTAGGGCTGAAAGATTTGCAAAAATAATCTTATTGCGATTATTATTTCCTATATTGCAATTGCGATTTATTTTGTGGGATTATTTCTAGGTTCTATGTTTTTAAATAATCACATTGTAGAACATGAGCAGTAACAATAACCCACTACAACTACAACTGGGACTGATTTTAACACATTTTAGCCACTTTTACCTTCTTTTTTGACACTTTTGGAACATTATTTGACACTTTCTCACTATTTTCCAAGTTCCCTCCCAATTCTTCTTGCTAACTTCTGCTACTTTTTGCCCATTTAAGTCACTTTTCAGTCTTTTTCTGCCACTTTTGGACCATTTTTGTTGCAACAAACTCACTATTCCAAGTCTAATTCCAACTGTCTGTCTCATAAAGAAGAAAACCTGGTTGATAAATCTTTCATATTAGCATCCCAGTATAGGCTTCATGTAAAACAAGATCTTAAAAGCCTTCCCTGGAATTATAATCTTCTTTTAAGAGTTCGTTGTGTCCACTCCAAGAAAGTACCAAGTTTCCAAAACGAGTATGGGAGGCTTCATAAAAAAACAAGACTGTAAAAACCTTCCCTTGAATAATAATCTTGTCCTAAGCTTCCAAAACGAGTATGGGAGGTAGAGCCAGAATTCATCCAGATTCTTTTAATCAGAGTTGTCCGTAAGGGTTGGATACTTTCTCTACTTTTAAGAACAAGCTTTGAACTTCCACTTTAAGTCTAAGGCTTGGCTTGGACCAGTCTCGCTCACTGCTGCTACAGGCTTAGAGTGAAATAAACTATCTGTTTTGCTGTTCTCTCCGCTCACTCTTCGGGTAAAATCATGAACCTGCTCCTGTTAAAAATTAAGGTTTGTGTTTCTCAACATATTTATAACATAAAGTTCAACGTTCACAACCTCAATGACTGCAGTTTATAAATAATAAAAAACAATAATACTGTAAAATTTAAGGTTTTCAGACATTTTAATAACACAGTATTTTCTTCTGAAATGTATCCCTCTTTGTTTGTTTTCATGGTAGATCATTATCATTTTAACAGTTTTCTCCAGTTTCACAATTAACTGTGTTTAAAATGCTGAAAGATGATGTTTCGTTTCACGGTCTGTTATTGTTTGCTCCTTGATTAGCCTCCATTATCGGTTTTGGCCTTAAAAAACTTATGGGTCCATCTCTGTATTGCAGTAACTTTTAATATTTCAATCTTCTTTGTCTCTAGAGCTTGTTTCTCTCAAAGTGTTGGGTCAGTGAATCTAGCCCACCTTTAAAAAAACATTACAAGAGCATCTTCTGGAAATAATCAAGGCAGGGAAAACTGAAGAAGTGCGTTTTAATAATCATTAAATTACATATTAGTTCACGACAACTTGAAGCTTCATTTGGATCAAGTCTCTTTTTTTCCGTCCAGCTTTATTCGCCTCCATAGAGGAAATTTCTAACAAAATTTGAAGTTTTCGTGGTTTAATTTCTGGATCAAACCTGTTGCTTCTTTCCATCACATAAACACTGAAACTCCATCTCTCCTCTCGTACGTCAAACTGATTCTTCATCCTCACGCCCGCAGAGCGTCCAGCTTCGATAAAACAACGCGCTCTGACACGACTCCACGCTGCGAGCTGCATGTTTCTCTCTCTCACTCCTCCAGTCGTCTCTAATTATCTCATTTAACTCTCTGAATCTGTTTTCTTGTTTGTTTTTCTCTAAACGCTCACACACACTGTTTTTCCGCCCTCCTTCTTGTCACTCTTCAATGTGTTTGAAAATCAGATGTTTATTTTTTATCCAGCTCTTTAAGAGGCTGTGAATCGTCCGTATCCATCCTCATCGGCAATTAGAGCTGTCACAGAAGACAGACAGAATGAGTTAAAGTTTTATTGAAGACAAAACTCCTCATAGTTAGCACACTTATGTACATTAACTGCAGTTGTTTGTGTTTCTGTATCTATCAATCCGCTTTTATTTGTTTAGAACAACATCACAACTAACGACTGTAATGATGCTTGACATAAAGGTGAGAAAACGTCTCAAAGAATCTATTCAGGGACTCAATCAGTCCATGAATGCGTCAAAACTTAACCACAGCAGTGAGGAGAAAATTTCCCTAAAGAAGATAAAACCAGAACAGAACCACCACCAACCACTTTTCTATTAGCTTGATTTGGTGAAACATATTGACACTTAAAAATAACGAGGAGAATTTGAAGCATAAATCTAACAAAGGAATGAAAAGATTCAGTTGATTGACTGAATGTAACTAAAATACTTAGTTAACTATAGAGAAAACATGAAGAAAGCATAAAGAAAACTTAGTGGAAAATTGAACTGAACTTAACTCTTCACCTACTTCGAAACCATGAGTGAGGAGGGCACACAGTGGACATGAGACGCTGCTTTACATGACTGTGGGAGGCACAAGCGTAGACCGGCAAACCCTGCTGGCAGTATTCTACCAAAAATTATAGTTATATACTGTAATTCAACGTACTGCTTATACAAATTATTTAGAGGAATTCTTATTTAGTGTTATACAGAAGAAGACACCATTATTGAAAATATCCTGGACATCCATCCAGTCTATACTTTTAACAACTAGTCTACGCCAAGAAAAGACAGCTTGTGTTTCCTATGCGATACACCCATGTGAAGCAGGGTTTCATGTCCACTGTGTGCCCTCCTCACTCATAGTAACAAGGTAAAATGTGATGTTTTTGCTAATAATGACAGTTTTATTAATTGTACCTATATTTGGATCAGAAATGAAGAATAAGTGTCCATCCAATTCTGTTTTTTATGGGTCCAGAAAAAAAACTGAAAGAAAAAAAACCCCTCATCTTCAGCCATCCTGGAACATGAGTCCAAAACAAAGAGGTCGATTCAGATTTTGTTCCTTATAATAACAATTTTAAACTGTAAAATTGGCAGATTCTTCTATGAGATTGTTTACAATTCTACCATATATTTCAGAAAATTTCCCTAGCAACCAAGGCTGCCAAAATGTCAGCGTTAGAGACTGGCGACCCCCTGCTGTGGTACGACACTAATGGACCAATCGAAAAACAGACAAAAACTAACAAATAACCCCCGCGGATACTTCATTTCACTAATCAGTAGAAAATTTACAGACTAATGTGCACTTTGCTGTGTTCAATGCATCAAACTTTAACAAAGAAGTGTGAAAAACAGATATAACATTTTCTGTTTGCATGATTTTATGTTATCTTTAACCCCTATTTTTGTTTTGATTCTTAAAATAATGGATGAAATATGGAATTGTTTATAGTTTTCGATTTTGGGAGACACTTTGCGACCCCCTACTAATGTTTCGCGACCCCCCAAAGGGTCCAGACCCCCACTTTGGGAACCACTGGTGTAGATGACCTGTTGTGTAGCTCTGATTGGTCGAGTGGTCAGCTGATGCATTAAAAGAGGCATCTTATTTTCGTGTTTCTGTTTGAAAATAACTTTTTAAAGCATTTGTTCATCTCTTCATGTGAGTAAAAATAGGCGATCGTGTTCTGATCTGTTTTCAACCACCTGAGTCTTCCACAGAGGTAAACACACTCTGGCGGTGTCATAGTTCAGCTGCTGTATTGGCACCATTATAAAACACACTGAAACAATAACCTGACAAATAAGAGCGAGGATGAGGCGTCTGAGCACAGCACCATCTCTCAGTCCCCTTGACAGAGCAGCAGCGTCTCTCGTGCCCAAAGCACCAGAGCGCCAGCGAGGGAGGTCAAACAAACATTTGTCGCTGCGCCGCAACGCCCTCACAAGCGCCCGTCACGCCACCGCCTCCCGCAAATTTATTGGGCCACTTTTGGATGTGTCAGAGCAGTCGGTGTCGATAAAGCCGGGCCATAATGTTTGCCACCCCATCACAACGGAGATTTACCTCCCTGACAGACACATCCTGCTTCAAGGTCCTGTCTGTCGCCTCAGGAGGGAGGAACGCCGACAGGACACGGGTTTCAAAACGCTTATTATCACCAATTTGACACAGTGGACAGTTAAAGCCTGACACCGGCGCCCACACGAGCCTCCACGCTCGCACATCCATTGTTGTCTTGTTCCGCAGCACAAGCCCATAACACCTGAAGTGTAAATAAGAGAAGAAGAGGGATGTAACCTTGACTTCTCTGTCAGTCGGTCTTTTTTTTTCTCCCCGGGCTTTGGCTCGCGTTTTCCTCTCTGGACGGAAAGGAGGGAGGTGACAATGAGGCAGGAAGTTGATTGAGAGGCTCTATTATGCATCAACTTAAAGGAAGCTCCTGTGATGGATGACACAGACAGCAGTCACCTTCAGAGCCCGGACGCCACGCTCCCAGCATCCTCTCTGGCAAATGACCTGAAAATCCCGCTGACATATTCAAAAAAAGGCGAGCTAACCAGAGCCGGGTAGCCTTGTGCCGCACGGAGAAGAAGAAGAAGACGAAGAAGAAGGAGAAGGCCAATTTAGAGGAGAGTGGTGAGGGGAGAGCAGAGATGTATGTGCGTATATTGAAAATCCATTTGTGTTTTCAGACGACAGAGACAGGATTTCATTATGCTCGACAGGAGTGTGAGAATTAAGGTAAGGGACATGTGTTTGACTTTAGGGCCTAATTGTTCCCCTCAGTCAGGAGATGACAATTAATTGAGGGACGTCACAAAGACCTTGAGTGCAAATTGAATTAAATAAATGTTACTACAGCGTCTTAAACTACTTTCATGTAACAGAAAGTCTCTGCAGCACATTCAGACAGAGGTTACTTCATTTACGCCAATTTGTCCCTAAATTAGATATTCTGAAATAATTGATTCTAAATTTTCATTAAAGGACATTAGTTTCATTACAGGAGTGTTATTCAGAAACTGTAATGTCCTTCATTCAGCTTTGTGAGGATTGTTAATAAAGCACCAACAGTTTCTGTGTGAAAGCATGAAATTTAATAAAACTAGAGCTGCAGCTCGTGATTACTTTCATTACTAGTTAATGTGCTAGTTATAATCCCAGTTAATCAGTTAATTCTGTACCAAACAGAGCTTTAGCTCCCCTGTCGGGTACATGCAGATACTGCATTTTAAAGTGTTGATAATAATTTAAAAAAAGCTGTCGTATAGTATTCCTTAAAAGGTTTTATCATTGAAAAATTAATAAAGAAGTAAGGTAGGTTCAACAAAGTAATTTTATAATGAATGAAATATCTTACATGCATTTTTTCACAACAGAGAGCTGTAACTGTTGCACACACTCAGTTATGTATAAAACAATGTTTTTTTTTGTGCTGATATACCAAAGCAAGTTCCTGCCAAATTTACTGTATTATTATCTCTTCTACTGTCGTAACATATCGTATCGTATCTTAGGTCTTATTTTATAAAAACAGATGTCACACAAAGGTATAAAATGAAACATTTTAAAATCAAAATGTATCTTATTTATCCTATCATTACACGACATAAAGTTAGCAATGTACAGTAAGTGATGCAAAGCAACAATGTTAAGTTACATGCCGTAAAGTAACACGACGTAAAGTAACATGACGTAAATTAATGCAATGTCAAGTGACGCGATGTTAAGTGACGCAACGTTAAGTGACGCAATATGAAGTTATGCCACGTTAAATCACATGGAGCAAAGTAACGCGACGTAAAGCAACGCGACGTAAAGTAACGCGACGTAAGATACACGGCGTAAAGTAACGCAACATACAGTTACATGATGCAAAGTAACATGATGTAGAGTAACACGAAGTAATTTGACAATTAACACAATGTCAAACTATGCAACACAGAGTAGTGCAACATAATGTGACGCAACATTAAGTAGTGTGTCATACAGCAATGCAATGTAAAGCAAAGCAACATAAAGTCACACAACATGAAGTCATACAACAAAAAGTCACGCAACTTAAAGTAAAGCAAAGTGAAGTAACCTGAGTAAATAAGCACAACCAAACTCACTCATTAAAAAACACATTAAGTAGAGCAACATAAAGTACCGCAATGTTATGAACACAACATCATGAATGAAACATAAAGGACTGCAACTTAAGGTAACACAATGCAAAGTAACTAAATGTTAAGTAGCACAACATCAACTTACGCGATTTAAAGTAGCTCAAGGAAAATTAGTGCAATTTAGAGTTACGCAACATAAGATTAGGCAACGTTAAGTAATGCAATATAAAGTAACCCCTCAATTGACGCAACACTAAGTTATGCTATGTAAAGTAATGCAGGTTAATGTATTGCAAAGTAAAATAACGCCACAGAAAGTAACGCAACCTAAAGTTATAAAGTGTAAAGTAACACAAAATTAAGTAACGCAACATACAGTGACACATGGTACAGTTATGAAACGTGGAAAAATGCAATGTTGAACAATGCAGCGTAAAGTCACCTGTCAAGTAACGTGATGTAAAGTAAGACAAAGTAAAGTAATGCATCTTAAAGTAACAGAACTTACAGTCACATAATGCAAAGAGAGTAACGTGAGGTTAAGAAATACCAGATTTTGTCAGGCAACATCAAGTTACGCATCTTTCAGTAATGTAGCATTCACAGGTCACCTGCCAAAAAGTAATCCGGCATTAAGTATCTTGATGAAAAATGAAGTAACTTAAAGCAACAATACAATCTGAAAAGTAACAATTGGTAAGAATGATGTGTTACATGTTCATTTATATTAGGTTGTCTTTGTGTTTCACATCATAATATATCATTAAGTTTCTAGGAACTGATCTGATCACCTCTGACATTTCAGACAAACAGAAGAGGGAATAGTTTGACACAAAGAAAAAATACTTTCACATAGAGACCAAAACTAACCCCTAAACACAGCTACAAAGGGGAGAAAGGATCTAACAGCTGCATTAAAACATTTCCCGCTCTGTCCGCTGAGCACAGGCCGCCGCTGCTTCAGTGTGGGCATTTATTCCTGTTTAAGAGGCAATCTCTGCAGTTTGAGTGGCAGCGGGAGGTTTGCGGGGCAGGGGCTGCTATATTCGTGGCTCTCTGGGTCCTTTTGCTGATTCATAATTAGACGTGAACCCAGAGCGCCCACTATGGGGAGGTCAGAGGGGTGAGGAGGGAGGCGGGGGAGGAGGAGGGGGAGGGCTGGCGGCGGCCTGATCCTGTGGTTTACTTGTTTAATACTACCGGGGGAGACCCGCACTACCCCAGTTTGCGGGACGCGGGGCGGCGACTGTCAAGTTAAAGGGGGGTTGCGTCGGGGTAAGCGGCCGACGATTAATACTTACTTTTCAATAGTCGGAGTCGGCCCGGGCGGCGTGTGTGCCTGTCGCCAGCCTTCTCCAAACCCCGCCCAACCCTCCCCCCCTAAATTCTCCGCAAACACTCTCTAGGATTACAGTTTTACAATAATCTCTCTCGCCATCGTACGTCTTTCACTCCTCCCCCCCCTCCTCTGTCCTCTCCTCCACCCAGTTTCTGTCACTGGTCCCAATTAGATTTACGGAAACTATTGGTACGTCATTAAGAGATTTTCCCGGGCTCGCGAGTCGACTCTGTCACTCGCTGCCTCTGTGGGCAGATTGCTGAGAAATAGAAATGACACCGGGGCCAGTGTGTGTGTGTGTGTGTGTGTGAGCTGGTATGTAAGTGTGTGCATGCACAGGGAGGGACCCCCCCCCGCACACACTTATTTCCACTCGAATAAATGGGAACAGATACTTAGGGCTACGGGTAGTACATAAATACGTATCTTAACTGAGATTTAGTCTACAACTACACGCTTTTCAAGGGACAAGATTAGACGTAAAGATAAGAGATAATGAGGTACCGGAAGTGGTGAGGAAGGGGGAGGAGGGGGAGGGGGAGGGGGGGGGCTAACAAGACTGCATAAACGCTGGCCTGAGAGCAGCTGTCAATCATCCTGACTGACAGGCGAGCAGACTCTGCATATAGAGTAACTCAGCTCAGAGATAGAGCAACACGGCGTCCGTACAGTTTGGAAGCTGATTCTGCTCCAAGAGGACGAGTTTAACAAAAGTCACTTTTCTCCAAACTTTCACAGAAACTGGAAAACCTTTGATTGATTCAGTACAGGCCAAAAGTTTGGACACACCTTCTCATTCCATATGACTGACAGACCTGTCACAATAACACATTTTGCAGGACGATAAATTGTCTTAGAAATTATTGCGATAAACGATACTACTGCCGTTTTTATACCATTTTCAACTGTATAATAATAATAATAATGGTGTAATAGTGTAAGTATACTCTATTCAAGATAAATAACCTTTTATTTCTTGAAAATATTTAAAATTGGAATTATATTAGGAAAAAAAAGACATTGTAAATATCCAAAATAAATAATCAACACAACCAAAAGCAGTTGATAAAATTGACTGTTTCTGTTAACAAAATACGCGCTTGAATAAAAACCACACAAAACTGAATTAATAAAGTATAAAGTCTCTGTAAACAAAATTGCACTTCAATATCGGGCTGGGTGATATATCGAATACACTCGATATATCGCGGGTTGCTGCACGTGTGATGTATAAAATGACTATATCGCGACCATCGAGTATAAATTGCCAGGTAAATGTTTTGAGACGTCAGTATGTAATTTTCTTTGCAGTTGCGTTTCTTTCCCTCTCTCCTGCTGCTTCTCACACTAAACATCTCACCCCCCGCCCAATCCAGAAAACTCTTCTGCACATGCGTGTTTCTGTATCAGGAGACGAGAGAAAAGACGCTGCTTTGTCACCTGTGTGATCCTCACCTGATTATCTCCCAGCTCTTCATGACAAAGAAGAGAAAGAAACCCGACGTGTAAATAAGGTTCTGTTTCATTCTGTATGAGCTTCATTTGGCGTTATTTACCGCTGAATACCAAAGAAATGCGAGCTGAGACGTTTTTAGAAAAAGTTTTAAAAGAAAAAGTCACCACAAACGTACACAAAGGTCTAATAACGCTTTAAAAATAAAACTCTGAGCTGTTAAGTAAACAGAGGAAGGGGGAGAATCCTCAAACTGTCGTGTTGCACATTAAAGATTCGCACGGACGTTTCATGGAGCGTTCATCCACACGTCTCGGTTTATTGCCCAACTAACTTCCTGTTATGAACCTGCGTGACCTTCAAAATAAGAGCATACTGCAAAACTAACATTATACCACAAAAATTCAGTGAGAGCTCAGGCTCAGAGACAAAAGTCAGTAACAGAGTCATTTCAGCTCGACAAACAGTTTACAAGTAGCTGATTTATGGAAATAAAAGTTAGAATAAGTCATCTCCAGTTTCAGTTCATCTTATTTTCACATTTTTTCAATGTTCATTGTTGTAATTTTAGAAATCTATTGAGACAGTCATGTGATACATTCAACCAGATAAATAAATCTGAATGAAATCTTTTACTGGAATTGAACATATGTAAATATATAAAGTGTGTTTTGGAGTAAATGGTTTGTTAAACTTGACCTGATTTTGATTTTTCCCTTTTTGGCAGCAAATTTTATAAATCTTACTGAAAGGTCTGTTTGAATCATTATACTGGTGTCATTTCATTAATTAAAGGGTTGAATTGAACATTTAAAATAGTGATTTACAGGAGAAATCAAAATACCGAGATATATATCGTGTATCGAGATATAGCAAAAAAATATCAAGGTATTGATTTTAGGCCATATCATGCAGCCGTAGATATCAGTTGATACATCAGATATTGGCTTTCTTTCGTCCCCAGAAATATATATCCCATATCAGTCGGGCTCTAATTGACTCCTTTGAACCCCGAACATGTGAAATACGAGGCGTCAGCGTGTCAGTTTTCTGATTAAATCTCCTCAAACAACAGTTTTCACAGGCGTTGCTGTGAGACACAAAATAGACACAGCAGCAGCAGAAAGAATAGTCCGGACGTTTTCTCCCCGGGGAAACGACAAGTTGTGTGTCTGTAGGTCTCGCCGAGGGCGTCGGGCCTCTCTTTCCTCGGCAGTGTCGTCCTTTCCAGTTGGTAGTCTATATGTGTTGCGGCTCTGTGCTCCCTGCGTTGTAGACTGTCTCTCTCTACCTTCCACTGTCTCTCTATTCTCTCTCTGAACCTCTACTCTGTGTCTTTATCTCAAGTTCCCACACCTTCTCGAAAAGACGGGCGGGGTGAGAGAGACAGACTATAAGAGATACAGGAAACAGGGGCTCGTCGCGACGGGTCGACTGACCGATATTTATATTCCTCCGTCTTTTCCAGTTATCAGTCGCAGACTCCGTCTTTACAAGGTGCTCCCTCTCTCCGAGTAAAGTGGTAGAGTCTCAGTCACAGTCCGAGTGTCCTTGCTAGCTCAGGTTTGTGTGCGACTACCTCCTTTACAGTAGGTCTCACTCAAAAACTATGTAACACACACACACACATGAAGCACCGACCTGCATGGTGGTGGAGACGTTGGAGAGAGAGAGGCCCTCCAGGTCGGACAGCAGGCTGGAGGAGAGGACTGAAGACTTTGGTGTGTTTGTGGGAGCTGGAGAGACTGAAGGAGGCAAAGAAAACGGGTTTGTTAGGCTTCGTGTTGGATCTGTATATGTAACTTCTAGGGCGCTTTTCTACGATACAATTCCAGCCCTGCTCTACTCGACTCTACATGGTTTGATTAGCTTTTCCACCAGCCCGACTACAGACTACAGACTCACGGTGGGTGTGGCCAGTCCTCTGGAGGCCTTTTGGGGGCGGAGCTACAGGCAGACTTTGGTGTTTGAGGCCCACTCCTCCAACATGTCACGAACAGGTTGGGACCATAGACTGTATAATGAGTGGACGTAGCGACGTTCGGCTCAAACTGAAGCCTCCAGCAGATGCTCCGCCCCCTGGTGTCTGGCTGCAGTATAGGTCATAAGCCCCGCCCCCTGGTGTCTGGCTGCAGTATAGGTCATAAGCCCCGCCCCCCCATGTATTCCAGATATGAGCCGGGAAAACTTTAAAAAATCATGATACCTCGTAGAAACGTTTCTCTCATCTTTACACTAAGGTAGTATGATGATGTCATCTGGCTGCATGGTGTTCAGGTGTTTTTTTTCCTGAGAAGTTAGTTTCTCATTAGTTATTGGACGTTAAAAACCGAGTTATAAGTTTAGTTTTACGACAGTTGACAGCTGCCGTTCGTGAGTAGTTTTTACCGGGGATATAAGAAACTTCGGGAAAGAGCCAAAAGGAGACAAAACCTTCTGAAGAAGAAGAAATAAATATTTTTATTTCTCTTTTTTACTCTGCTCCACCGGAAATTCTCTACTGCGCAGACTCTGGCTGCACAATGGCGGCTAGAGAAACGGGGTTTTTTGGCTTCAAAAACGTAGAACGGTGACAGGCGGAAGGACGCTGTCCATTCTATATACAGTCAATGGTTGGGACGGCCACGTGTTATCACCTCGTCATTTCAAGTCCGTTCAAGATTTGGAGCGCTTTAATCAGTTTGCAGACTGAAATGTTCTTTTTTCGTCTTAGGTTAGGCCAGTTTGGAATTAAAAATCTGTTTTTAATTTAAGAAAACTGACTTTTTTTCTCTATCCAAAAGTTGAAAAATCTCATTTACACATGCAGAATTAGACACGTTGCAGTGTGTTAAAAAAAAAAAAGATACAACAAGTCAAAGAAAGAGCCTCAAAATCTTGGACTAGTGATTAAATTTCTTCAGTACAGTTCTTTCAGTACAGCCTAACAATGCTAAAAAATGGGTTTATGTGAGCAGAATGTGAAGAAACAATAAGTTTAAACAGAGGAGAGCTCAAAGTGTGAACTTACAGTCATCCAGATCCAGTAAGGAAACTTCTTTTTTCGACTTCACTTCCACCTGAGAAACAAAAACACACAAAAACATGATGATACGTTCTCAAGTTGTGACTGCAGAAACGACACATCCATCACAAACACAGACACTCGGCGTCTTCTGTAACATTTGTCGGGGAAATATTCTAGTCATACACACAACACAACACAACAACCCTGTGTAAGTCATTTCACGTGTTGATTTGTGGGAATTACAGCAGGAGCCTCCACCTCACACCACAACAAACCCATAAAATGACTCTCTACACGTCACATAAAGAAGCATAAAATCTCACTCTGCATACTCCACGCCGAGAAACCAAACAAACGAGAGCAAACAAACAATAAAGTTGGAGTCCGTATCTTATCGCACCTGCAGGTGTTTGTAATAGAGATGGAAACCTTGTTAGTAAATGGAGATCTGCAGCAGCTACAGCAAGAAGAGAGAGATGCATAATTCATGGGCCGTGTCCAGATGACAAAGTGTACGAAATGAGAATTTCATCGTGTAGGAAAAGAGAGCAAGGAGGGATGATGGGACGAGGAGGACACATAGGAGAGGAGGGGGAGGACAAATAAAAGAGGTGGGAGGAAGAAACAAAGATAAGAACGAGGGAGCAGGACTAGATCGCAGGAAACTGGGATTCTGGACGAGTACCTGGAAAGATACAGTTGTGTAAACCATGAATAAAAACAGAATACAATGATTTTCAAATCCTGTTTAACCTTCATTCAACTGAATACACAACAAAGACAAGATATTTATAGTTCAAACTGATAAACTGAGAAAGGTTCACCTCATTAGTGTCCTTTTAACTGAGGACACTAATTGTTGAAGCTTTGGAGCTGGAATTCTTTCACATTCTTGTTGATGAACAACTTCAGTTGCTCAATAGTCCGAGTCTCTGTTGTTGTATTTTGTGCTTCATAATGATCCACACATTTTCAACGGGAAACAGGTCAGTTTCGTAGCTGCACTCTTCTACTACGGAGCCACGCTGTTGTAACAGGAGCAGAATGTGTCTTGGTTTCATTGTCTTGCTGAAATAATCAGGGACGTCCCTGAAAAAGACAAAGTGTCTTGGATGGCAGCAGATGTTGCTCCAAAACCTGTTTGTACCTTTCAGCATTAATGCTGCCTTCACAGATACTGGGACAATTACCCATGATGCCATGGGCACTAACACACCCCCATACCATCACAGATGCTGCTTATGAACTTTGCTCTGAGAACAATCCGGATTGTCCTTTTCCTCTTTGGCCCTGAGGACACCATGTCCATGATTTCCAAAAAGAGTTCTGAAACGTTTGTGTGTGTTGTTGATGTCTGACTTTGTCTTTGCATGGTAGAGTTTGAACTGTCACTTGTAGATGTAGTGATGAACTGTGTTAACTGACAATGGTTTTCTGAAGTGTTCCTGAGCCCACGTGCTAATATCCTTTACACAATGATGTGGGTTTTTAATGCAGCGCCGCCTGAGGGGTCAAAGGTCACGACCATTCAATGTTGGTTTTGGGCCTTGCTGCTTACGTGCAGAGATTTCTCCAGATTCTCTGAATCTTTTGATGATATTATTGACTGTAGATGATGAAATAATGAAATACTCATCCCCACAATGTAGATTAACCCTTTCGAAGGCCAAAATCCACTTTTTTGAAACAGATAAATATTATTATCTCCTCTCACCTTGGGTTTGGACTTGGCGTCACTCTTCTTCTTCTGTGGTACGGCAGAGTCTGAGTCTGAGTCGTCCTCGATGTCGGAGTCTGAGCCTGACGACGAACTTTCAGAAGACGAGCTGCTGGCCTGAGGGACGGGGCAGTTACCGTTCTCATCTGAGTCACTGAAACACAGGAGAACAGAGACAGGGAGATGTCGGGCTGAACGATCAACGACAATGATCCAATTGCGATTTGTGGTGTGATTATTTTTAGGTTCCACATCTTATGTGTTGTTGAACAAACTCATTTTTTTGAATGAACTTGGACATAATTTACAGTATCACAACAACCCCTGAATTCTTTTTTTTTGCTAATCGTGACTGCTTTTAGCACATTTTTGTCACTTTTCACACATTTTTTGCCCCTTTTGGACCATTGTTTTGCTACTTTCCAAAAAGTTTTCTGCCACTTTTCTTGCTTTCAATCATTTTGCCTCTTAAAACTAGTTTTAATGTTTCTTTTTGAGGTCCTTTTTCTCTGTTTTTTTTTGCCTCTTTTGGACCATATTATTTTGCTACTTTACAAATATTTCTCTTTGCATTGCCATTTTCTTGCTTTTGACCATTTTTACCAGTTAAAAATCATTTTTATTGCTTCTTTTTACAGTAATTATTCACTCTTCTTTGCCTCTTATGGACCACTTTTTGCTACTTTCCGAATATTTTTCAAGTTTTTTGCCACTTTTTTCCAAATTTTCTTGCTTTCTACCATTTTGCCTCCGAAAAACTAATTTTAATGTTTCTTTTTGAGGTCATTTTCTCCTTATTTTTGCCTCTTTTGGACCATTTTTACCACTAAAAACTCATTTTTATTGCTTCTTCTTACAGTCATTTTTCACTCTTCTTTGCCTCTTTTGGACCATTTTTTGCTATGTTCCAAATATTGTCCAAATTTTTGCAACAAATTTTCTTGTTTTCGACCATTTTTGCCACTTAAAACTCATTTTTCTTGCTTCTTCTTGACATTTTTGACACTTTTCACCACTTACAATTTTCTCTTACAAAGGTAGTTTTTTAAATATTTGTCTCTTTGGTTGAGTAACACTGGTGTAGAGCGGAAAACATGAAACAAGAAACAATTTTATCTGGTATTCTAAGGTTAAAGAAACATTCTACTGTAGTAGGACATATTACGATTAATGCCCAGCCTTAGTAAGAAGGTGTCTGATTGGACGCTGCACCTGTCGATGAAGCCTCTCCCTCCTCAGACACAAACACTGGAGCTTCACGTCATAATAATAATAATAATAATAATAAATTAATAATTGTCGTTAATAATCCAAACATCATTTCTACATTTCGGTGTAAGAAACGCGTCTGGGTGCGGAGTGAAAGACTTTGATCAGCATCCTAACGGAAAAGCTTGAGGTCACAACAACACCAATCAGTCTGCTTTTCTTTGTGAAATTAATTCAATGTTGCTTTCAGTCAAAAGAAGATTTTCTCCATCTTTCTCACCTCTCTTCCACTCTCTGCGCGTCCCTCTTCAATTTGTCCTGATAATGAGTGTTTACTCCGCCTGCCTGGGATTTTCAGCCGTTAAATTAATGAGGGGAATTGTGACGGTAACTGGCTTTTTAACTTGTGCGATGATGAAAAGCCAGTATTAATTTGGCCTACAGATTTCATTTGCTGCGAACAGGAAAAAGTGATATAAATCACTGTGGGCCTGATTAGGCCCTGCCTGAAATGACTGGGCTGTAATGAGGGCATTATGCTGTGTTTGTTGTGGAAGCACTGGGGTGAGCTGCTCTAATTACTGTGTGTGTGTGTGTGTGTGTGTGTGGGTGTGTGTGTTTGAGCACTGGGGTGAGTTGCTCTAATTATTCTCTCTAATGGAGAGAACAGGGTCAGCCGGCGGCCTGTCACACACAGAAATCAGGTACGCTCTCTGTCTGTGTGTGTGTGTGTGTATGTGAGGCAGTGAAGGAGAGTGCAGAAGAAAGTAAATGTGCTAGTGTGTGTGTGTGTGTGAGGCAGAGTGTGTGAGCATATTCTGTAGTAATGACTCAAATCTCATTCATTGGTAACACCAGGCTGCTAAATGACCAATCAAAAGTCATTATCCATTAGCCATGTAAATGTGGGTTACGCTACAGGAGGAAAATTCTCCTTGATTAGATTGTTAATGGAACTCACACTAACGATATTCCAGCAGCTCTGCTGAACGTGTGTGTGTGTGTGTGTGAGAGACAGAGACAGGAGAGAAAGAGGAGGTGTGGCTGCAGAATAAACATCAAAGCTTTAATCATGTTTCTTTCTCCTCTTTTCATAAACATCAGACAGAAGCTCGGGTGTTTTTCTAACCTGGTTTTTAACGTCTATTAACTAATGAAAAACCAACTCCTCAGTAAAAAGAGGAGTCGAACACAATGCAGCCAAATAACATCTTCATATCACCGCAGTGTAAGGATGTGAGAAACATTTCTATGAGGTGTAATAATTTTATGAAGTTTCACCACCTCTCATCTGGAATGAATGAGGAGACGGAGATTTGACCTATACTGCAGGCAGCCACCAGGGGGAGCAGTTTTTGTAGAGACCTCACTTAAGCCTCGTTTCCACCAGGCAGTCTGGTACGGATCGGTACAGTTTGGTACAGGTCAGATCGGTAAAAGCTGATCCTGTGCGCGTTTCCACCATAGACTGTATAATGAGTGGACGTAACGACGTTCGGCTCAAACTGAAGCCTCCAGCAGATGCCCCGCCCCCTGGTGTCTGGCTGCAGTATAGGTCATAAGCCCCGCCCCCTGGTGTCTGGCTGCAGTATAGGTCATAAGCCCCGCCTCCCCATGTATTCCAGATATGAGCCGGGAAAACTTTAAAAAATACGATACCTCGTAGAAACGTTTCTCTCATCTTTACGCTAAGGTGGTATGATGATGTCATCTGGCTGCATGGTGTTCGGGTGTTTTTTTTCTGAGGAGTTAGTTTCTCATTAGTTATTGGACGTTAAAAACCGCGATACAACTTTCGTTTTACGATAGTTGACAGCTGCTGTTAGTGAGTAGTTTTTACCGGGGATATAAGAAACTTCGGGTTTCTCGGTTTTCCTCTGATTTGGAAGACTTCTTCTTCTTTATTTATAAAAATAAAGAGAAAAAATGAACCGAGGTGGCCTTTAAGAGATGACACGTCTGAGACCGACGTGTTACCGCCGATCTCTTTGCCCCAAAAAACCGAAGTTTTTGCATCTTGCCACACAGGCGGAAGCACGCTGTCCATTCTATATACAGTCAATGGGCCCCAAGTCCATTTTCATGCAGCTTTCATCTTACAATGAAATACTTATGCCACTTAAATTGATCATGCTCTCAATAATGTGTACATTTATAGTTTCTGTCAGGTGCTTGAAGAAAACCTAAGTATATCTGGTACTGTCTCACAAAAATTAATGCATTAAGCATGATGCACATGTTGATATTCAGCATCTTAGACATCTTGGATGCATCAATATCATGTATATTTGAGGAATACTGCAGTTTTATGCATTAACCTCAGTGCCACATGTGCAAGTCTTCCAATTTTGTTGTAGCAGTTTATTATGTTGCTTATGTGCAGAGGTGTTTTTTTTCCTAATCCCACACTGTGCCTCCCCTACAGGAGCCTTGTCTATTATTTGCTTTTTTTCCCCCCTCTTCCTCCCTCTTGTGCTCTTTTTCCTTATCTAATGAAACGGGGGCTTGACTCACAGTTCTCTATATGTCTTTTTTATGTTTCTTGGACAGGAGAAAACTATAATGTAGTTTTGCTTCTGTGTGATAAAATAATCTTGAAGTCTTGTGATGAAGAAATGATTTAGGAAAAAATAAGTTTGGTTTGTTTTGAATTGGAAAAGTCAACGTTTCTGATAACAGGTAGTTGAAAATGGATTACCACATCAAAAGATTGATAAAAGAGAGAATGGAAAATGAGCTTTGCAGATAAATGGCATGTTGAAAAAAGTGCAATAGAAAGATAAAGTCTGCAGAAAGTGCAGTAGTCTGGACACTTTCTGTTAGAAACTGAAGCTACAGAAAGTTGAAGAAACAAACTCAAGCTGCCAACTCTGCATTTTAAAGCTGCTCAAGTATTAAAGTCCCAAAGACTTAAACACTGATCAGATTCAGGAGTAAAATTCATCATAATTTCAGGTACTTTGTGCGTTAAGTGCGAGTTTCCAGGAGGAAGGTTTGAAAGCGAACAGAAGGAGGGACGCAGCCAGCAGGTGTGTTGTCATCCAGATGATAAAAGTGTGTAAAGTAGTGAACAGATGGGACTTAGAGCTTATTGAAGCAGCGCAGCTCTCATCCCATTTGTGTTTGACGAGGACTCTGCAGCCTCTCACAAACACACACCTGCTTCATTAACTAAACCAGGAGGAGACCAAGAGGAAGAAACAGGAAACATCTGGAAGCAGAAACTCTCAGAGAAGTGATGAGAGTCTGAAGGGATCTGACTTTACCTCTCCTCTGCTGAGGGTTTACTCTTCTTCTGTGGTGCCTTCTTGGTTCTTTTCTTCTTCTTCTGCTCAGATTCAGACTCACTGGAGGTTTTTTCAGATCCACTCGAGGTTTGTCCAGAATCTCCAGATGTTTTCTCAGATCCAGAGCTGCTGTCATCGCTCCCGCTGCCTGAGTCTGAGCAGAGATAAAAGTGTTAGTGAGACATTTCAAACATTATTTATGAAGATTTATGAAGAAAAAACACCTTCACTGCTGCTGCTGCTGCTGCTGTCATCACTGCCGCTGCTCTCTGATCCTTCCTCCTCTTTCTCCTCTTCATCGTCAGAGTAAAACTTTTCATCAGATTTGGTTTTCTTGGCCTTCCCAACCGTCGGAGCCCACTCTTTAATCTGATAAACAGGAGGAGAGGTGGTTTAAGTTACAACACTTACACAACAAAGACAGGATGTCACACAACAGACGGGACACAGCGAAAAAAAAATGCATAAGTAATACTGATATTTCTCCAAAGAGCATAAAAATTTTATACTAAGATTTAACGACATAAAAAAGGAGACTTGCACCTTTGTTTACGCACATGAAATCTTCAGAATTGTTCTTGCACATTGTTATGTTCACCACTTATTAAGGCTCATTAATACAACTGAACACTTATGATTGCACATTTATACAGCACATATCAGGGTTTGGTTGATTGACGCACATTATTATTGTTGCACATTTAAATCACTGAATATTTCTTATTGTGGCAAATCATTGTAGCTGCAAACTGTTATTGCTGCATTAAGTAATTGTCTCACATTTTTGTTGCACACTGATAATTTTGTTGAAAATTGGTAATTGTTGCACATCTTTTTTTTTTTTTGCACAGCGTTATTGTTGCACATAATCATTATTTTGTTATTGTTGTATACTGATGCTGCTGCAAATTGTCATTGTTACACGGTTATCTTTGTTGCACGTCAGTATTGTTGAGCATTGATGTAGATTTTGTTGCTGCAGGTTGTAAATGCACATTATTATTGTTGTACATTCATGCTTATGCACATTTGTTTTTGTTGTACACTGATGTGGTTGCACATTATTACTGTTGCTGCACTGTATTGTAAATGCACATTTGTTGTTGTAGTACATTCATAGGTGTTGCAAAGTTATTGTTGCCACTTGTTTTTTGTACATTGATTTTTTTTGTACATCATTTTTATTGCATACTGATGTTGCTAAACATTTATTATTGTTGCAGGTTTTTGTTTTTGTAAGACACTGATGTGATTGTTCATCATTTTTTCTGCTGCACAGTTTTGTTAATGCACATTTAGAATAATGTAGATAACAGATAATTCTTTGTTTTCACAGACAGTCAAATCAAGTTGGCGTTAAAACCAGTACATTGAACATGTACAACATGGAAGAAAATCAAAAGATACACAAAGACAGGAACATAAGTATGGAAAATAATTCAGTGAGCTAGTTTGTTGAGAGCGATGATGGATGAAGGAACAAAACTCCTGTGAAAACTCCTTCTGTATTCTAGTGCAGGGGTTCCCAAACTTTTCCGCCTGTGACCCCCAAAATAGCAGCGTTAGGGACTGGTGACCCCCTGCTGTGGTACAACACTAATGGGACAATCCAAAAACAGACAAAAACCAACAAAACCCTCCCTGAGGATACTTAATTTAACTGATCGATAGAAAATTTACCGACTAATGCGCACTTTGCTGAGTTCATGGCATGTTTGAACTTGTTTCTTTACACTTTTTGTCTATTTTGTAAAAGACAAACGTATTAAAATATAATAGAAAGTGGGGTTAAAAACGAAAATAAGAGTGTTATTACCTATTTTACAAGTACTTAACAAGTATCAAAAGCTAAAACCCTGTGTAAGGTACTGGGGGATAGTTACAGAGCGCTGGGGGGTTTCCCAGGGGACCCTCACTTTGGGAACCACTGTTCTAGAGTTCGGTATCTGCGTCCTGAAGGAAGGAACTATTGATTTGGCTAGATTGTTGCTTTTGCACAGTTTTGCACATACCTGTTATTGTTGTTAATTATCACAGCTTCACGTTGCTACTTTTGCACATTTCTTACTCTAGTATATTTTCATCAACCCCAGTTTTTATCGCTCATAGTTTTAATTTCATTATTCTGAGGTGAGTGCACAGACAGGTGCTGAAATACTCCAATGACTCCATTAAAGGTGCTTAATATGAAGAAAACAATAAATTCACACACGATTTCAGCCTTTGTAACTCTTGGACACAGTTCAATAATCCAACAAACCAAAACAAAACTTAATCCAATCACTGCAGCAGGACTAACATCTTTTCTGTTGTTTCTCTCATTATTCTTAAAACAAAGAATTACCTTTGATGATTTATAACCTCTGCTCTTTCTCTGATTTGTTGTTATTTATTGTTTGATTATTTTTCTATTAGCTGAAGAAAAGTTGCACGGATGAAGTCGTGAGTGGGTTTTTGAGAAACTCAAAACTAAAGTGTCTCATTATTTGTTTATAACGAGGCAGAAAAGTTCACGTCTCAAGGTTTGTTACACCAGAACTGTTCTTGCTTTAGTTAAAAATGTAAAAACTACACATAACACCTTATATTCGGAATAAGATGGACCCAGGGCAGTCACTGCAATGCCTGAAATGTCTCAGAGAAAGAAGGGACTATATTCATCTGTTTTGGCAAAGTAAACAAATATTGCGATTCTGGTCCTGTATAGCAAAAGAACTTGGTGGCATTCTCAAAACTAAAGTAACCAAGGATCCTGGTCTCTTCCTACTTGTCCACCATCCAAGTCTATATCACTCCCCTCTCTTAAATTTAAATTACTAGATAAATTGTTTCTTTTGGCAAGAAAAAGTAAACTGCTGAGGTGAACCAAGGACAGACCCCCCACTGTCACTTTGTGGTACAAGGAAATCTTTTCTGTTCTTCCACACGAGAGGATTAGTGCAGTGATGAAGGGCAATGAACAGTTATTCTTGATCACCTGGCAACCACTCATGGACTATCTCCCCACGGAGAGGCTTGATTTACTGTCAAAAGGATTCTCTTACTTGAACTGGAAGCTCTCTGGACTGAATACGGGCACTGGACATTCTCATCCAGGCTGAGGCTGGATTATATCTAAATTTAATAGACTCTGGTAGGTTAACACAACCTGGAAATGAGCTGTTGAAGAAATGGGGGGTTTTATTTTATTTTATTTTGTTTTATTTTCTATGTCTTACATTATTTGACTTTTTGGTCGTAAGTATATTGTCTGTTTTGGGTTATTTTTACCTTTATGTTTATTGTTGTAGTGTCTGATTTTAGTTTTTCTGGTTATGTCTTCGTATGTGTTTTCTAAATGTTATAATGTTTGAAAAGTCTTCAATAAAATTGTTATTGAAAAAAAAAAAAAATGTAAAAACAGGAATCTGTGGGTTGATAATGTGGCCGTGAAGAGTTTGTGTGTCTCAGGAGTAAAAGCTCTGATAAAATAGGACCTTACCGGCTCAATGACCTCCACGTTCCTCACAGACTGATCTGGAGCGACCTCCGGCCAGTCCAGCAGCTCCTGGTACCCCGTGGCTTTGGTGTTGAGGCTGTGGGAGAGCGTGCCCAGCTGGAAACGGTCTCGATCTGAAAGCAGACAGAAGGTCGAGATTGTTTTGGTGAAAAAATAGAGAAATATTACAAAATGAAACAAGAGAATTCACTCAAAAAAACAAAACTGCTCTTTCTCTTCATTTCTTCCACCTGATGTGAATATTTCCTCCTTTTCTTACAGAGGTCAAAGGCAAAAACGTTGATTTGACAGAGGAGAAAAAAAAAGTGGTATTTTACGACAGGAGGATGATTCTTGATGAGAAACCCGGGAGTTAATCTCACTGTATACATTAAAACACTTTTAATTTAAGCACTCGACGTCCTCTTTCTCGTCTCAGATGCTTTTAACCCCTTACATCCCACCAGATTCTGGCCTTTATACCACGCTATGCTTTTACAGCTTATAGCTGTAGAACCATAAAGTCAAAATTATCAGTGACACCTCATTTGAAAGATTAAAGTCTCTAGTTTCAGAAAATGTCATGTTTTGAATGTGGCTAAAGTCCACATCAGGATAAATGCAGCTGAAACAACTTTTTTTTCTCTTCAATTTTTTAACATCATTAACTTCAAGATGCTTCATGTCAAACATAAAACATCCACCACATCACTTCTACACCACCTTGTCTACATCTGGGTGAAATTTGAGCTTTCTAGGCAAAACTTTGTAGGAGTTAGAGAGTTTTTAGTGTCGTGTGGGCAAACACCAAGTAGAGTTGTACTCACTGTCCACGCTCTCGTCTGAAGCCTCTGTGCATACAAAACCAGCTGCATCAGTGCTCAGTGTCCTCTTTTAGTCAACTTTGCTTTCTTCGTGGAAAAGTTTGCCAAAAATCACGAAAGTCACAAATTGTACCTCTTCTGTTGCACACATGAATGTGAATGAAGATGCATGGCAATATACGGGTCTCACCAATGAACTAAATGGCTACAGCTGACTTGATGTGAATTATAAGNCCTTTTTTGTTCAAAGTGGGCTCTACATTTAGCTTTGGAAAGAAGAGGGAAGAATTAACATGTCTCTTTTAACTCGGGCTGAGCAATTAATCCCAAATTAGATTAAATCAAAATATGTCCTGTTGCAATGTTTCTATAACCTGAAATGTGTCAAAATGTCAGCTACAGTTTTTGCAGCAGATGTTTTCTGTTCTACACCAGAGTTACTCAACCAAAGAGACAAACTGTTAAAAACTACCTTTACAAAAGAAACTATACAAGTGGGAAAAAGAGGCAAAAACAGCAAAAAGTAGCAGTAAAACTAAGTTTAAGGTTGTAAAAATGACCAAAAAGCAACAAAAATTGGCATTTAAACCTGGAAATACTCAAAAAGTTGAAAAAAAATGGGCCAAAAGTGGCAAAAAAGGTAAAAAGTGAAAATGGCCAAAAAAATATAGAGGAAAGTTAAAAAAATTCATTAAGTAGCAAAAACGGTTAAAAAAAATCAATGAAAAACAGTGAAAAGTGGTATTAATGGGTAAAAACAACAAAAATTGGCAAGAAAATTGGAATTAAACTTGGAAAATAGTCAGTTTGTTGCAAAAAAAAAAAAAATGGGCTAAAAGTGGCAGATAAAGAACAAAAAGTGACTAAAATGAAAAAAAGAAAATTGAGGAAAATTTAAAAAATTCAGAAAGTGGGGAAAAAAAGTGATAAAACAGTGAAAGGGGGTAGAAATGGGCAAGGCCAACAAGTATGTATGGAAAATAGTCAGTTTGTTGCAGAAAATGCGCCAACAGTGTTCTAAAATGGGCAAAAGTTACAAAAATTTGCAAGAAAATTGGGATAGAACCTAGAAAATAGTGAGAATGTTTTAAAAAATGGGCCAAAAGTGGGAAAAAAAGTGACTCAAATGCCCAAAAAGCAAGTAAATTAGCATGAAAATATTTGGAGGAAATTAAAAAAATTCAGAAAGTGGTGAAAAAAAAGTGATTTAACAGTAAAAGGGGAAAAAAAGGGGAAAAAAAGTTCCAAAAGTGGCAAGAAAGTTGCGATTAAGCTGGGATAATAGTCAGTTTGTTGCAGACAATGCTCCAAAAGTGTTAAAAAATGGGCAAAAACAAAAAATAATTGCAAGAAAATTGGGACAGAACCTAGAAAATAGTGAGAATGTTTTAAAAGCGGGCCAAAAGTGACAAAAAAAAAGAAATAAAAAGCGACTCAAATGGTCAAAAAGCAACAAAAATTAGCACGAAAAATTTTGGAGGAAACTTAAAAGAAATTCAGAAAGTAGCAAAAAAGGTGAAAAAAGTGATGGAAAAAAGTAAAAAGTGGTAAAAATGGGCAAAGTTAACAAACATGGCAGGAAACTTTGGATTAAACATGGAAAATAGTCAGTTTGTTTTCAAAAAATGGGCAAAAACATCAAAAATTGGCAAGAAAATTGGGAGTGAATCTGGAAAATAGTGAGAAAATATCAAAAAATGTTCCAAAAGTGTGAAAAAAGAAGGTAAAAGTGGTTTAAAAGTGTAAAAATCAGTCCCAGTTGTAGTGGTAGTGGGTTGTTGTTGTTGTGCTGTAATTAATGAAACTGTTCATGTTCTACAATGAGTTTGTTTAAAAACAGAGAAGATGGGAAACTAGAAATAATCGCACAAAAAAAAAATCTCAATTAGATTATTTCACAAATCTTTCAGCTCTAGAATGAATCTCCAGGTGTCAAAGTCTCGTACCTGTTTGGAGTTGGTGAGGTAAAGTTTGGCGGCCAGGTTGACCGTCTGCAGCTTCACGATGTCTTCCTCCGACGTGAACGACTTCGCCATCTTACGGAGAACGTCGGGGGCGATTTTGGGAACCCGCTCGCAGTATTCTCCCATCAGCCACAGGATGCTGGCTCGGGCCATCGGGACCTGAAGGAAAAACAATTAAAACAAAGACATTTATAAAAGCTGAAACGTTTGGGTTTACAAAGAGTTGCCAGCATTAAAGACTCTTAAACCTTTGTTTTCTCTAATGGCCAGCAGGGGGCGACTTTAAGGGATCGTGTAAAGGACAATGAGAAACTCAGAGCGCAGCCTTTTAACAGGACCATGATCACACTTAATATTTCATGAAATACCTGATATTTTTTCATATCTTGTCGAAGGCATTCAAACTTTTTTTCTTATTTTGCTCGAAAATGATGATCTGCTTAATAATGTGAAACACCCTCCTTTAGTAGTTTTTCTTTTAAATGGGCTCACCTGGTAAAACTAATTATCACAGGTGTCGATATAAGTGATCTAAAGAGCCTGAGACACAACACCATCTATGAGTTTGATTGAACAACAAAAAAATATTCTTTATGACACTTAAATATTTGCATAATAATTCAGAACACTGTGTACAGGACATAACTGCAGCTCTTCTGTTCCAAAAACAGAGTGTTGGTTTTATTTTGGGGGCTTTTTCACAGCTTTATTGGGCTGGAAACTTATGAACTGTTGTTCCAAAGGAAGCAGAACTTCTGCTCATGTCAGTTTTTATATTCTTCCAGTTTTTAATAGAATGAAATCAACCGTACCGTGATGTTGTCGAAGAGCTTGGCCATGTGTTTGATGATCTCACAGTGCTGCGTGGGCTGAGTCTGCAGCAGCTTCTTAATCACCACCACGCTCTCAGCTACGACCGTTTCTGCAGAGAAAAGAGGGCGGAGTCAAACAGGTGAGGAGTCAAACGCTGCTGCAGGCGTCAGTGATTAACCCTCCTCTTGTGTTAGGGTCGCCACCGACCCGTTTCAGTTTTTAAATGCATAAAAGAATCACTTAAATTTTGTTTACTGCATCAAGGCTTCTTGCCTTTGTCAGGAACGCTGATTCCAACAAAATTATTAAGAAAAAAAAAATCTCAACATTTTAAAATGCCCTGGTTGAAATTTGTTCACTTGTTGTGTTAGGGTCGCCACCGACCCGGTTATAAAAATAAGATTATAAACCAATATTTAGAGCCAAAATTGAAATCATAAGTGCACTGTCAGCCATCACAATGACAGACACCTCCTCTCCCAATCATGTGAGCTTCAGAAAGCTTCAGAAAGCTTCAGAAAGACTAACGTTTTGTTTCCAATGCAAAAAGTATCTCTGCAAAGGACACACAAAAAGTGTAACTTTTTGCCAAACATGCATCTGAAAACATGCACGCTCACAAATCAATATTTTGTTTTATGGCCTGTTCTGTGTTTCTATGTGTTTATATTAAAGTTCTGTTGCTGGCAAAATATATATTTTTGCATTTTTTTGAAAAATATATGTATGGGTCAAAACTGACCCGAACACCATAGATGTAACTATAGTTGCTAATTTTAAAATGAAAAAATAAATAGAGCAAATTTATTTCAGAGATGTGTTCTATACCCCTCAATAATAGTCAGGTAACACAAAAACCTTTGGTTTATTTATAGGATTCTCTTTAGGTTATTTTTCTGCTTTTTATTGAAATCAAGAGGTTTACTGCTAAACATTGGGCCCTGAGACCCACACCAAAAATATGAAACTCAATATTTTCATGGATAAGGAAGCCTTACAAGGAAACCAACAGATAACAAAAAAAAATTGATCATATGTTTTGTTTTTAGTGTATTTTAAAGCTTATTTATGAGGCAGGTCGCTACCGACCCTAACACTAAAGGTGTTACCAGAAAGCTAACACAGGAGTAGGGTTAATGTGAAGGTGTTTTACCGTCTCTGTTGGAGAGCAGGAGCACCAGGCCGTTGAGACAGGTGTCTGTCACCTCTGAGATGTTGGTGGCACACCTGCCGATGGCCTGGATGGTGGCGGCTGCGAAGGCTTTATCCTGGCTCTTCACATAAGTCTGATAACAACACACCAGGGGGTTAAAACCAGAATCTTACAGGTTATTAGAGGCTTTTTTTTTGAGATCTAAAAGAAAATCTCAAACCTGGAATTCTCTCAGGATGGTGGAGATGTTTGCTTCATTGGCCAGGTTGGTCAGGATCTCCAGCTGAGAGGAGAAAAGGAGCGTTTAGTTTAAGTATGAGCTCAAGAAGGAGGAGAAAAGGAGGTTGAACTGGCTTTGGTTGTACTTCAGAGCACAATTAATATACAAACCACTTCCAGTGAAGTTGGGACATCGTGTAAAATGTAAATACAACCAGAAAACAATGATTTGCAAATCCTCTTCAACCTATATTCAATTGAATACACCACAAAGACAAGATATTTAATGTTCAAACTGATAAACTTTATTGTTTTGTGCAAATACTTGCTCACTTTAAATTTGATGCCTGCACCACATTCCTAAAAAGCTTAGACAGGTTCAACAAAAGTCTGTGAAGTCGCTGTTTGGTTCATTCCACAGGTGTACAGGTTCATAAACAGGTGAGTGTCATGATTGGGTATAAAAGGAGCATCATCCCCAAAAGGCTCAGTCCTTCACAAGCAAAGATGGAGCCAGGTTCACCACTTTGTCAACAACTGCGTGAGCAAATAGTCCAACAGTTTAAGAACAATGTTTCTCAATGTTCAACTGCAGGAATTGATGGATTTCATCATCTACAGACCATAATATCATCATTGTTTTTGTGGTGTGTTCAATTGAATATCGGTTGAAGAGGACTTGCAAATCATCGTATTTTGTTTTCATTTACATTTTACACAAAGTCCCACCTTGACATTGAATTTAGGGTTTGTACTAGTCGAGAAATGACGCTGGTCAAGTTATTTTAAAACCTTCCTGCAGAACTTTTCCACCCCCAAAACATGATGCAAGAAGAAATGTAACTCAGATTTAAACGTGTGGTTACTGTCATGGAATTTTCCTAATTCCTTATTATTCTACACAATTATTACCTTAACTTCCTCTGTATGTCTCAAACATAGTCACAGCCCTGTATTTGGCCTTAGATACACACATTCCTGTATTCTTCCATAGTGAGGGCTGTTTCTCTTGTATCAGGATGAGAGTGACATCCTAAGCTGAACTCATTGGTCTCCTAAATAGACACAACAACCTTCAGAAATGATAAATACTGAATGCACTACACTGCGCATCCAAGTGTACTGTCTGTCTCTTCTCCTCGATCGAGCTACATAAACTTTTTCAACTTAAGTCATCTGAGTCTCCTGAGTTTTCTCTGTCAAGTGGTCAAGCTTCCAGAAAATTCCTCAACAGTTACCTTGAGTGTTTTGATGTGTGTGGCGTCTGTTGATCTCACGTAGAAGCTCTTCATGTACGGCTCAAACATGCCCTGATTGGAGAAAACTCTTGTTCATATAAAAGCTCAAACCAACTGTGCATCATGGAGTTGTCTGTGTACAGACTTTACCTTCCTCTGGATGGACATGGTGGCGATATTCTGCAGGACAATGAACTGAACCTCTCTGTGCAAAAAGAGGAAAACATCAACAAAAGCTTGTAATGGATGAAAGACACCGCTGCAGACAGCTCCCTCCTTTCCCACCTGTGCACTAAAAATGTCAGAATAAACAACTGATTACAGATTACAGTGCAGGCTTTTTCTCATTCAGGCATTTTCTTGTTGATTTCAATGGTAAAAAGCCAGGCAAAGTCTCTCAAAATGTAAATAAGAGGCAGAGGAAATTTCAGTCATATCAGATAACAACCAAGTCTTTTGCCAAATCTGCTCATTTAACCCTTTGTTGCATGTATTATGAAAGTCAGTGTCAGGATTTTTCCCTTGAGTGTTTTTATTTGTCTTCAGACATGAAAAAAAGTTAATAAATATGTAAATATGACTCTTTTTGTTTGACTTCTTTTCTTTCTTTTTTTTTGGTAATTTCATGAAAAATCTTTTTTTAATGCTTTGCGAAACATTTTAACTCTCTTTCATCCATTTTAACACTGAATAATTTATAGTTATTACGCTGTTTTACCCTCAAATGTCTATAACTTTTTAAAAAATATAAATATGTGTGGAAAAAGAGTTGAAAACATTTTTTTTTAGGCCCTAAGAAGAATAGAAATATACTGACACAGGCTAATATGAATTTCCACCACATGAAGTTTTTTAAATTTCTCAACAGCTTTAAAATTATTTTTATTTGCAAAAAATGTTTTATTTAAAAAGCTCCAAGCATAAAACAATGTCACTGTAATTTTTATTTCAATTAACAATAACTGACATTCAATTCTTAGAGTTTAATTACTGTGGATACTTGTCAGGACGGTTGCACCACCTGACATTTTGGGGGTTTGAGGAACCAAAACACAAAAAAACATGTTATATTTTAATAGTTTAAAGATGTGTTAAAATAACACAGGTTTCATAGAATAAAGAAATACATGTGATGAAATACTCAATTCATGATGGAAGGAAATATTGCACTCAGACACAAAAAAAGGGACGTCACCTCATTGACCCATTTATTTAGCAGGCATTAACCTCTTATTCTACCTCTCACGCACCATGAATTCAGACTTTTCTATATATTAACTCCTAGTTATTACTTATTGAGTACAAATTAATGAATATGTGTTCCCTGATCTAAAGTGCAACCAATAATTTTACTCCATGAGGAATCTTGAAACAAGAATTAGAAATCTAGAAATAAGTGTGCCCTGAGAAATATGCACGACTGAAACGTTTATAGTCTTTTGCCGTACCTGTGGCTTCTCAGGAGTCGAACCAGAGACTTTGTGACAACACTGACTTCATGTTTCGGAGCCAAGTGCCAGTAAAGCTGAGCCACCGACATCACCACCTGAAAAAGAAGAATATCAAACATTAAACTCATCCAAAGCAGATTTCTAAGTCGTAACTTCTCCTTGATTTGATGAGTTTTATTCTAAACGTGCATATTTTGATGATAACACCCCCTGCTGTGTTTATTCGTCTGTGTTCCTGATCTAAACTCCTCCACCTGCGTTTCTCTCCACCCCTGATGTGACTCCACACAGGTAATTTGTCAGCAGAGCTTTAAATAGCAGGCGGACGTGTGTCCGTCGTTGGCGGCGGAGCGCACTTCTTCAGGCGTCTATGAAGATGGAGGATGTCACCGCGTTGTCGCGTGCAGAGGCACAGCATGTCACATTTTAATCAACACTTTCATTTAGGAGCATTTTTCCTCCTGCGGCGCCGCAGCGACAGAGACCTTGAGTCACAATCTAGGGGGTAAAACCAGAAGTTCTTTACCCTCTTGAGGCAAGCGTTGCAGATTTGCAACAGTTAAAAGCTAGTTACTGAATTACTCCACATCCATATTTTGTGAGCCTTTTCTACACAGAAGTACCACTGTAGGACTTAGTTGTGCATTAGTGACAAAAGCCTCGTTTCCACCAGGCAGTCTGGTACGGATCGGTACACTTTGGTAAGGGTCAGATCGGTAAAGCCTGATCCTGTGCGCGTTTCCACAGCCAACCGTACCCTGCTTGATGGGCCAGATGTCGAGAGCCGCGTCAGCTACGTAACGCGTGACGTCACTGCAGCGCTACACAGTCTACCCCGCGAATAAATACAAGGAAAAAGAAATTTGTGGCATTGTAATCAAAGAGAAAGATAGAGGACATCCAGCAACTCATCTACTGTGTGATCAGCATGTGGCTCTTTATTCCATAACGCAGTGAAGCTTTGTTTCAGGACAGTGTCGTTCTTTATTCCCGCTGTCACACGGGAAGTTACCGATCTTTTGACCAATCAACGTACCGCAGTGATTATAGCCCCACCCCTGGGGCCGGTTTGGAGCGGCTTGGCACCCCAACAGAAGGGTACTAACCGAATGACAGTAAAACTCCTTGAATCTTGAGCACACATCATGGCTCCTAGTAGGGCAGTTCATCAAGTTATAACTGACCAAAAGAGCAGAAAAGTTTGCTTTGCCAACCAACTTAAATATTGCTCAAAACGAAAACCTATCTGGTTTCATTCACCACCTTTGCATCTTTTCTTTTTCTTTAAAATAAAAATTGTCGATAGAAGTGTTTGAGAGTGGTGTAAACTCACAGCCGTGTTCCTGCTCTGCAGCAGAGGTTTGGTGTTTCTGAGCAGGAGCCTGTGATCTGGATCCATGACGTAAGGTTTCACTTCCTGCTCATCTTTCTTCTCTTCGGAGTCAGAGTCATAAAACGTTTTATCGTTGTTCTCATCGAACGTGGCGCCCTGGAAGACAAATAATCAAACACATCACACTTTTAGATCAGACCACTTTCACACTGGATGTTTAAAGTATAAAAGTAGTAGTAGTAGTATTTATTCATACATCATTGTTGGTGTGAATATGTGTTTATGTGTCTTTATGTAAGTTTATTATTTGTATATATGTCAACTTAATGTGTGTATGTTCATAAATATACCTTTCATTTTATTTATTTATCTATTCATTGATTTTACATTCACTTATTCAATTTTTTATTGCACATTTGTTCCTTCGTATAAATGCTTAATGTTGAAATGCTGAGCCCCACATTTTGACACTCTTGCATTTCCTTGAAGCAATAGCAAATGTTGAAATGCTGAGCCCCACATTTTGACACTCTTGCATTTCCTTGAAGCAAAAGCAAATGTTGAAATGCTGAGCCCCATTTCATTATTTAGCACTTTCTTGCAGCAAATGCTTAATGTTGCAATGCTGAGCCCCATTTCAACATAAGCACTTTCTTGCAGCAAATACTTAATATTGAAATGCTGAGCCCCATTTCAATATTAAGCACTTTCTTGCAGCAAATACTCAATGCTGAAAAGCTGAGCCCCATTTCAATATTAAGCACTTTCTTGCAGCAAACACTTAATGTTGCAATGCTGAGCCCCATTTCAATAATAAACACTTTGTTGCAGCGAATGCAATAGTGTTGAAATGCTGAGCCCCATTTCAGCGTTAAGCACTTTGTTGCAGCAAATGCAATAGTGTTGAAATGCTGAGCTCCATTTCAACATTAAGCACTTTCTTGCAGCAAATGCTTAATGCCAAAATGCTAAGCTCCATTTCAACATTTAGCACTTGCTTGCAGCAAATGCTTAATGTTGAAATGCTGAGCCCCACATTTTGACACTCTTGCATTTCCATGAAGCAAAAGCAAATGTTGAAATGCTGAGCCCCATTTCAACATTTAGCACTTTCTTGCAGCAAATGCTTTATGCTGAAATGCTGAGCCCCATTTCAATATCAAGCACGTCCTTGCAGCAAATGCTTAATATTGAAATGCTGAGCCCCATTTCAATATGAAGCACTTCCTTGCAGCAAATGCTTAATGTTGAAATGCTGAGCCCTATTTCAACATTTTGCACTTTCTTGCAGCAAATGCTTAATGTTGAAATGCTGAGCCCTATTTCAACACAAGCACTTTCTTGCAGTAAATGCTTAATGTTGAAATCCGGAGCACCACATTTCAATGCTCTTGCATTTCCTGAGTCCTATTTCAATATCAGCACTTTCTTGCAGCAAATGCTTAATGTCGAAACGCTGAGCCCCATTTTAATATTAAGCACTTTCTTGCAGCAAATGCAAGAGTGTTGCAATGCTGAGCCCAATTTCAGCATTAAGCACTTTCTTGCAGCAAATGCTTAATGTTGAAATGCTGAGCTCCATTTCAACATTTAGCACTTGTATGTAGCAAAAGCAAATGTTGAAATGCTGAGCCCTAATTTAGCATTAAGCACTTTCTTGCAGCCAATGCTAGATGTTGCAATGCTGAAAACCACACTTAAACACTCTTGCATTTCCTTGCAGCAAATGCTTAATGTTGAAATGCTGAGCCCCATTTCAACTTTCAGCACTTTCTTGCAGCAAATGCTTAATGTTGAAATGCTGAGCCCCATTTCAACTTTCAGCACTTTCTTGCAGCAAATGCTTAATGTTGAAATGCTGAGCCACAACCCTTACTTTAACATCTCCATTGCTCTATTGGAGTTCTTTAATACTTGCTGAAACTCTCAATAAACAAAAGGTAAAAAAAAAAACCAAAAAGTTTTAAAGTAAACGTTAAAGTGTTTCACCTCCTTCCAGGGGCTGGTGAACTGCGTCCTGGCGTAGCGCGTCAGCATGGAGATGATGACCACCTGTCCCCACTCCTCCACGTCCACCAGCAGGTTACACAGCTTCCTGAAGTTCTTGTGGATCAGGTCGATACGATCGGGGCAAACTTCCTCAAACGCCATCACCACGCTGCCGGCGACCAGCTGGAGAGAGGAGAAACAGGAACATTAGAGTTAATTTAAAGATGTTATATAAATTAACTTTTCTTCATAAAAGACAGAACATACACACTCAGGGGAAATAAAACACTTGTTAACTGCTTTAAGAGCTTTAAGAAATCCTGTAATTCCAATTTACACTTTGATTATAAGACATTGTTTAAGTAGTAGTTTGATAATTAGAAGGAAAATGTTTGAGTTTTAACTTTTAACTGACTAATCTTACACAACCCTGAGATCCAGATCAATCACTGAGAGTGTTTGTGTTGTAGATTATATTATTTCTCAGGTACAAAACTCATTTTAGGTTCAATTTACAGAGAAAAGAGGACGGGAAGGAGGCGGCCGCAGCTGAAGGAGCTGATAATCAAGCGCGTTTTATTGGAAGGAGGAAAAAACCCATTTGGCTGTTGCATGCTCCGTCCTCCCTCCACCCCCCTCCACGAAGCACGCCGCCCGCTGTCTGACGGACGGGTGGAGAGAGTGAGTGAGTGACACGGCGGTGTATTAATATGCAAACAGCATTATCACAGGCAGGCGAGGGTGAAGAAGATGAAGAGGAGGGGAGCAGAATCTGGTCTTCTCAATTAAAGCCTTCTGGCCCCTGGTGGCCCTGTGGGAACCCGCTGCATTTACCCATCAGCATTGTCATGAGCCTGCATTGATTGTGTGTGTGTGTGTGTGCAGGTGTGTGTGTGTAACTGACTGAAACTCCAGCTTTCCTGACATTCACAGACAAACACTGATGAATAGATTACTGCAGGGTCATACGAGTACATTTTAGGGCACAAACCGGTGAAATAAAGTGAAATCTGCTCGGTAACAGTTCTACCGGGTCGCCGACGACCCATTCGCCAAGCATCAGAAGTTTATGGCGCTTTTCCACTGTACAATTCCAGCCCTACTCTACTCGGCTCTACACGGTTTGGTTAGCTTTTCCACTAACCCGGCTCCAGACTCACGGTGGGCGTGGATTTTGTAGCAGCTGCGCTAAAGTGCTGCGCAGAAGTGCGTGTATGTCATCTATAACGCCACACAAACATAATTTTGTACTAACATATGTGCCACCGTGGTCTTTAAAGGAAAAACAAAGCTTTCAAAAGATTTCATTAAAGTAATACAGCGGCTCAATGTGGTGCGGCATGACAACGGAGGTAAACAACAGCCTGGTGCTGCTGCACGCGGAGGAAAACGAAGGAGCTGCTTCCTGACATCAACTCTTCCCTGGATCCAGTGAGATCACTTTAATTTTTGATTTTTGGGCCTGGTATACCGGAGATTTTTTATTGATCAATAATTCTTCTTTGAACTGGTTTTCCTTTTTGGATCCCTGTGGATTAATGGACTGATTGGTGCTTAAAGACTCTCGTGGCAGACAGATTGCTCCTGCACCGACGAACTTTGATTTAATTTAAAAGACTCTTTAAAGCCAACTATCTTTGCTGTTAACTTCTTTTTGGTTTAAAAGGGACTTTTAACTTATTTAGGAATCATGAAGGTGCATTTTAAGGTGGTATTTTGTGTTCATTCAGTCTGGTTCTGTGCCGTCGGGTTGAAATGTCATTAAAAACTCGTCGCGGACTTATTTGTTTGCCTCTTGTAAGTGATTCTACAGAGTCTTAAGCTTCCGTGAGGACATTCTCTGACCAATGAGTGGCCGGCAGTCCGTCCACGTCACCTTTTAGTATCGGCTTTACTCGCTTGGAACCCGGGTAGAGAAGGTACTAAAAACTGGCGTCTGCCGCGTAGTACCGCGCTAGTGGAAATGCAACACAAACCGGGTAGAGCCGAGTAGAGTAGGGCCAAAGCGAGTCAGTGGAAAAGGGCCATTAGATTCTACACCCTGAATATTCACTCTCCTTTCCACCAGAGGAATCCAGAGTTCAAACATATCAAAAGTGTTGTTTCATCAAATTATTCCAAGTGGTGAAATTTCTCCTGTAAAGTCCGTTGTTTGTCTGTCTGTCGTGTCCGTTCTCATCAATAACAGCAGCTTCACAGTCTTAGAGCAGTGGTTCCCAACCTTTTCCAGTTCAAGGCTCACTTTTAAGTCTCAAACATTTCCGTGGCCCAACTCCAACCTTTTAAGTATGGAGGCTGTATAATGCCTTGTTTGAGCTCTTGAGACTTGAAATGTAACAAAAAATGTAAGAAAACCCAAAATGTAATAACTAGTCAATAATGTAACAAATGCCAAGCCAAAAACATAAAAACCATTTGCCAACAATGTAACAAATTGTCAAATTTTGGGTCAGTGATTACATTTTTGGGTTATAGAACTTTGCTTGATTACATTTCAGGGCTTTGTTAAATTTGGGGTCATGTTGCATAATATGTAATATTATTGTGCTTTAACATGCCTTCTAAAGGACTTTTCTTATATACAAATGTTTTAAGATGTTTAATATCCTCAAAGAAGTTTTGACATTTTAAACATTATTGCATGATCGGTATGTTTATATAATTACCCCTCATGAAAATTCAGACTATTTCAGAAATGATTTGGCGGCCCACCAGGGGGCCACGGCCCACAGGTTGGGGATCAATGTCTTAGAGCATTTCCTCCTCAATGTCAATCTGACAAAGCTGCAAGTGTTTGTTTTCAACAGGGTTCTAGCTGTAAGACAGAAGTGACCCCATAATTTTCTGTTGAGTTTTCATGCCAGGAGAGCTTGTGGTAGACAACCAGCGCTCCCTGCTTGACAGACCAATAGCGTACCGTGATCTTGTGTAAAAGCTCTATTAGATAGTTGTTTGTTTGTTAACAGACCTGTCACTCTCTCATACAGCAGCAAATCACGTTATCGTTCACATGAAGTCAGCTGTAGCCATTTAAATAATTGGTGAGACCCGTTTATTGCCGTGCGTCTTCATTCACATTCATGTACGCAACAGAAGAGGAACAATCAAACCTGTTAAACCTTTCCATAAAGAGAGCAAAGTTGATCAAAAAGAGGACACTGAGTACTGATGAAGCTGGTTTTGTTTGCGTTGAGTGAGTACAATTCTGCCTACAAGGTTTTACTTAGAAAGCTAAAATGTCACCCAGATGTAGACGACAAGGTGTAGAAGTGATGTGGTGGATGTTTTATGTCTGACATGAAGCATCTTGAAGTTAATGATGTTCAAAAACAGTTCAAGTTGCAGTGTTTCAGCTGCATTTATCCTGATGTGGACTTTAACCACATATCAAAATATGACATTTTCTGCAACTAGAGATTTTAATCTTTCAAACTGAAATTAGTTACAGCCAAATGGGCCATCCCATAATAGTGCGTTAGGACTAAAGCCCCGTTTCCACCAGGCAGTCTGGTACGGATCAGTACAGTTTGGTACAGGTCCGATCGGTAAAGCCTGATCCTGTGTGCGTTTCCACAGCCAACGAATAAATGCAACGAAGAAGAAATTAGCGGCATTGTAAACAAAGAGCAACGATTGAAGACATGCAGCAACTCTTCTACTTTGTGATCAGCATGTGGCTCTTTATTCCATAACGCAATGAAGCTTTGGGTGAATTCCAATTCCTGTCTTCACCCTCAAGGTGTGTTGTTCCTATCGTTAAAGTTAGTTAACGTTACAAAATGGTCATTTTTCTCCGTGGTAATGTAATTGTTTATCAAGATAACAGCCTATATAACATGCTTGTGCCGATAATGGTATAAGATGACCGGGCTAATGTCATCTCCTGTAGCCGCAGAGTTATGTAACGATAGTTATAGCTGGTGTTTACCTTTCAATAAACTATGGTATGCTGTGACAGCTGAATATGTCCGTGGTTGTGTTATTTATACAGATATTTTTTTGATAACGCTAACCGAAGGAATAACTGACAGACAGTCCACAACAATTTCATTTGCATTTAAGGGGTGTCCCATTTCTAAGTCACAAGATACTTAACACTTGGTTTTGAGGGCTACTAAGATTGAGGGTTGAGATTGAGGGTTAAGAAAGGAATTGGGCCTTAGTCTCAGGAAAGGCTGCGTGTGGGGTTGTGTGTCGTTCTTTATTAACGCTGTCGCACGGGAAGTTACCGATCTTTTGACCAATCAACGTACTGCAGTGATTATAGCCCCACCCTTGGGGTCAGTTTGGAGCTACTTGGCACCCCAACAGAAGGGTACTGAAAAGTGGAGCGGTACGGGGTCGCTTATTAGGGGACCTGTCCCGGTTTTAGTCTATGGAAACGCCACAAAAAGCGTGCCGTACCGAGACGAACCGAACCGATCCGCTTGGTGGAAACGAGGCTTAATGTGCATAAGTGTTTTTTTTTTCCTAATCCCACACTGTGCCCCCCCTACAGGAGCCTTGTCTGTTATTTGCTTTTTTTCCCCCTCCTCCTCCCTCTTGTACTCTTTTTCCTTATCTAATGAAACGGGGGCTTGATTCACAGTTCTCCCGCAGCTGTCCTCACTTATCTGGGGACCCGTCCCGGTTTTCGTCTAAGGAAACGCCACAAAATGCGTGCCATACCGAGACGAACCGAACTGATCCGCTTGGTGGAAACGAGGCTTAACAGTCATGTTGGTGCTGGAAACAGGCCCTGCTCTAAGCTCATAAACATTTCACTCTTAACTGTTATCCAGACTTGTTATTCAGACTTGGTTTAACTTTAGAACTGTGGAAAAACGAGTTTGCTTCTCCACAGGTGATGGACTAAAAATTAACTAATTGATTACATTATAGATGTGTTTTGATTAAAATACATGAGAAAAGGGGATGTATTATATTTTGAGTCAACGCTTTAACTCATTATCCATCATTTTGAGGACTTAAGAGATGTTTTAGAGATGGCTCAATGATTCTACATGTCTAGAAACACTTCGATTTGATTGAATTTTTTGCCGCAGTAACGTTTTCAGTGGTGCAACTATGATTGCAATAAGGCCGCCGTCAGTTTCTGAATAGAAGAGGGTGTTTTTATGGAGTTAAAACAGTGTCAAAATTCACAAATGCACACAGAAGGATCCACAAATGCACAGACAAATCCACAAATGCAAAAAACAGATTCTTGATGATTTTTATAATAAGAAAGATGTTAGCATTTCTGTTTGCGCAGATGCAACGCTAAACAATCACACTGAAACAAACCCTCGAAGCTGCGCTGCTGTGATTGGCTGAATAGGAGGGAGACATCTGATTGGCTACAGACATTGGTCCGTGCATTTGTGAATCGGAGCGCGTCAGGGGAGTCTCAAAAATCCACACACAAATGCAGCGGGGTTCACAGCGAAATATATCTGTCAGTGCATTTGCGTGTCGCTCTCTGTGCATTTGTGGATTTGTCTGTGTGCATTTGTGAATCTGTTTTTGCATTTGTAAATCTGTTTTTTGCATTTGTGAATCTGTTTTTTGCATTTGTGGATCCTTCTGTGTGCATTTGTGAATTTTGACACTGTTTTAACTCCATATGTTTTACTCCAAATGACAGTGCAACAGCTCAACAACACCTGTACAGTTTGCTCTGCAGCGGTTAAAGCAGTGTTTCACCAATGTCTTTTTGGCCTTTGCACATTTTTCTGAGCACAAAAGCTGGAATAAACTTCACATACTAGTCTGAGTCGAGCAGTTTCACAGCAGGCCGCTCTGTAAATACCTGAGAAAACACATCACACCTGCTCAGAGAGTTCAATTAGACATACACCTGCAGCTTTTATTGACGTGTATTTTTGCAGCGCTCTCCCCTCGTCTTCTTCCCGTCCCTCTTTCCCGTCTCCGAGCTTATTACAGGCGGCGCTGTGGATCCTTTCAGCGAGGCTTTGTGCATTCTCCACCAACTTCCCCCATTAGACACACGCTCCAAGGTAAACTACATGCACCATCAACAAAACTGACACCCCAATCTATGGAGTTCATCCCCCTCCTCCCCCTCCTCCACCATATTATCTACCCTGCGTGACAAGCCGGTAATGGAAAAATCACACTAAGCAAATGGTTCTTCTAATAACAATAAATTTCCTATAAAATTACGAAGGGCCCAAACCGTTTCCTTGCATCTATTTTGCTATGAATTCTAATTAGGGTGCCAGGGAGGCAGAGAGTGCTGGGTCATCACGCCAGAGACAACGTGCGCCTTTTTGATTGATGGCGCGATGTGGGGTCGGCCGATCCTCCCTCCCTCCCTCCTCCCTCCTCCTCCTCCTCTCTTCTTCTTCTCTTAAATTAATGGGCATCTCACCTAGCCCCTAATCATAGTCCTCCCTCCCTCCTTCTCCTCCCTCTCTTCCTCCTCCTGCCCCGCCTCTCTGCTCTCATTTCAATTTTGCAGAAGGTGCAGGAGGGAGGGAGGATGGGAGGGATCGATCATTTATCTTGTAATGGCTGGATAATAGATCCATCACGGTAAAACAGCTGCACAAACTCCTATGTTGTCTCTGTCATCAGGCCTTCCCATTTTCTCTTTAAACCACCTATAAGCCGCCCCCACCCCCCCCTCCCTCCATCCCCGCTGAGTGTCACAGCCGTTTAACCGAACAGGCACATCTGTAAAGGTAAACGTCAGGAGCCGCCCGGACACCCAACACCAAATGTTTCCTTCCTCCAGCCGCGCGGTGACATCAGCTAAGCAGCTTTGAGCTGAATGAGCTTGAATCTAATTGGTTCAATAACATCAGAGGCTGAAAAACGGCATCACAGGTTTAAAGACGAGGAAATTTCAAAGCTAAAATCCATAAAGGAAAACCCTGTATAATAACACTTTAAAACAATATTTTACTGTATTATTGCTTAGAGGAAAGAAAACAGCAATTTCTCATATTTTTGCATTGCATTATGGGAACAAGGTGAGCCCCCTTGAAGGTAAGGCTGAACAATTTGTAAAATTAATCTGATTACGATTATTTTCCCTGTATTACAACTGGGATTTATTTATTATCTTAAGGCTGGAAATGAAAACTAACATTAATTACTGCTTTTTTCCCATTTTCTTGCCAATTTTTCTTGCTTTTTGACCATTTTTGCCACCTTAAACTTATATTTACTGCTACTTCTTGCTGTTTTTTCCACTTTTCACCACTTAGATTGTTTCTTTTACAAAGGTCTTTTTCAACTACTTTGCTCTTTGATTTAGCAGAGTTGACTTTAGGGTTATTATAGAGCATAAAACATCTGCAAAAAGTACTGTATCTGTTATTCTGACTCATTTCAGGTAATCAAAATATTGCACTGTCTGCCATTTGAATATTGCTGCTGGCTTTATTGCAATTTAATCTTATTTTTGATTAACTGCCCAGCCCCACTTGAAAGTCAGATTGTTACCAAACTCCATCATGACAATAAACAGGTACAGGCCCTTACAAATTGAGTACAATATACTGTACTGCAAGCACATATATTTTGTCACTCATAGTTGCAGTAATTATTCTGTTTTTATAAAAAAAACTGTCTTTATCTGTGTCAGATTTTTTAAAACCATACAACTTCCAAACAGAACACATCGCTTTCTTCCTGGAAACACTTTCTTCTCATGCATGACTGCTCATTTTGTCCGCCATCTCTGTTTCCTAATTTTCAGCCCCTTCCAGCTGCCTATGCCCTAGTACAGACTTGCTATCGCAGGAAAATGATTTTTTTCTACTGAACTCTTAATGTTGATTCCTGTGTAATGCATCCTTACTTCATTTGAATTGAGATATTTCCAGTTTTCCTTTTATTTTTGGTTTGGCAGCCAGTCATATACCAATATTATCAGGACAAGAAGCTGTTGTGATGCTTAATGCATGTCATGCCTGTGTTTTAGCCTTTAGTTTGCAGGGTTTTAGCCTTTGGCCTGTGCTCCATCACTTTCTTGTTTAGCTTTCTTCTGTTTTGTACCTGTCATACAGTCCAGCTCCTTTCCATAATTACTACTAAATAAATCACACAAATAGTTTTCAGCAGAGAAAAACACAAATTTCTCTTCTCGCTAAAATCTGGTCCAGTCAAACCTGATCAGGAAATGAGGAATTAGCATTTTAAAATAGCCAATAATCTGGTATTAAACTGTAGATGACGATCAGGTCTGTATCTAGAGATGAGACCTTTACCAGAACACGTAGAGAGTCAGCACTGTCTCTTTCAGGAAATCATTCAAAACCTGAAATTAGATGGAAATATTTGCAGCAGTAGTATTTGTTGTCATGAGTGTGAGATGTGTTTGTAAGCACGAGAGGTAAACAACAGGAGAAACTGGACGACTTGGTTCTACAGAACGTCTTTTTGACATTCTGGAGTGTAAACATCGTCTTGAACTTGCAGCATGAAAAGATGGCATAAAAACAAAAACAGCCGCCGTTTTTCACCTCTGCCCATCAATTAACCTGTTCTTGTTTCACAGTTTCTGTATGAAATTTTAAAATGAGACTCAGATGTTATTTTTTCAGACCAGTAAACAAACTTTAAATGATGTTACATTTCTTTGTGTGAAGTCTGTGCAGCCTTAAATCCTATAATCACACACTAAGAGCCTCTAACAGCGCATAAACAACCCCCTCTGTACATCCTTTCAGTCCAAGAATACAGCTTTAGCTATAAAACAGCAACAACAGCAGCAGCCATCATTTCAGGAGCTCTAAGTGCTCCACCGTGCCCGTGTCCCGCTACATAAAAATGCACGGCTCGGTTGGCGTTAAGTGTCCGCTATGTTTGTGCTTTCCACCATTCATCAGCGCCTGATAGTGCCGGGGTGTCTGTGTGATGATAGTGCCCTCTCTCTCCGTCCCCAGCCTCACAATGTGAGCTCCAAACGGGGGAGAAGTCATCTGTCTTCGTTAGCGTCTGGGGCTAAATATGCTATGCATCTGGTACTGGGCTCTCCACCCCCCCTCTTGGCCTGAGCTGCTTTGTTTTGTTTGTATAACCAAAAGGTGCACGCTATGAATACATAATCCAAACAAAGTGTGATGAGTGCAACACAAACACTGCACACTCTGCATTCTGTGGACAACGTCTAAATATTTGAGATTGCCATTTAAGCGCCTTTAGTATTCACTGTGACCTCTTCAAATGAATGTGCTGCCTGCTGACTCCTAATGCAGCACCTGCATTGTGGCTGCGCCCGCTCCAAACACAGAGTTTGAGAGTCCAACTCATTTACGGAGCATTTTAAGAGGAAAAAAGAAAAAGAAGTTGGCCTTTGAGAAAATTAGGCTGACACTAGCATCAGTGCGAAAATTCCTTCCAAATGGACACTTAACAAGGAGCATCTGAAGATGTGTGGGTTTAAGTGGGTGTTAACAAACCGTGGCATTGCCGAATGAGCTGTGGGATGGAGAGATGAGGAGGGGAAGTGTTTGACTGCGGCGCCCTCCAGTGGTCAGGATGTACTTACTGTGCTTCTGTCCTTTAATAGCTTCTCTATGACTTCGATCAGCTGCTCTTTCTGGTCTGGATCCAGGCTGAGGGCGACACAGAGACACACAGAGACGTGAGGAGGTGATAATTAGGTGAAGATCAATCTTACACCAATTATTCAGACAGTAAATAAATCACCTGGTTGACAGAAAATTCAATGCTTCATAAAAAAGTCTCCTATATTTAAGCAAAATGTTAAAACCCTTCGAGGCCTGTTGTTGATTTCAGAGCCGTGCAAACTGGACTTAAAGCTGCAGTAAGGAACTTTCACTATGTTTTGATTTTGACACATCTCTTGTATCCTATTCTCACACTTTGTTGACTCTAACCTGCACAGTTTAAGGTTGTTTTTCCCCATAAAAAAATGATTGTGCCTCTTTCAACCCTTTGATGACAGATGTGTCAGCGCTGACACATTTGCACAATCTCACTTTGAATACCGTCAGTCTCTAAAAGGTTTACACAAATGGAAAAATTCCAACAGTTTCTGAAAGCTAAGACATTGCTCTTTCAGCCATTATGTGGTTTTTATGTTAATTTCACTCAGAAATTTAATGGAATACACACAGACCACAGCAGAGTTTCTCCAAAAAAATGTCAAAAAGAAGATTCTGACACAAAAGGAGCGACTTCATGTGAGAAAAGGTAACGTTAGGGGGGATGAATTTCAGGATAAATGAAGCTCTCTCTTATTTGTCATCAACTCATGATGTCACAAATTAAGCAAGCCTCATGTCCTTTTTGCTTTTCGCCTCATTGTCTTGTGGCTTCTTGATTTCACTGAAGAACTTTTCCTGCATTCAGTAGCGTCCAATTTTTAACTTGGTATTTCTTTTTAAAGTTTGAGCAGCATATCTCTTTAAGAGTTTTACTGCCTGATTGGGTTCAAATCACCTAAGTTAGATACTAAATTGTATGCAACAGGGCAGAAAAATAAGTGCACTTTATCATTATTGTGCCAATATTTCCGACCTAGTCTTGAAACAAATTATCGCCTTGTTTTTTGCTGTTCAATGAAATGTGAAACTGAACTCTTAAAGGTAAATTTCTTTATTTTTACGAATCACACTAGTATGAAAAGATTAGGAGGAAGATAACAGAGTCTCTTAGCTTCTGACCAAGGGATATAAGAACGACTGCTCTGTTATTTCCCACAACTCTACTTCAAATAAAACATTAATAAAAACAGAGTACGATGGCGAACAAATCCTGCTTAATCTAAATCCAAGTGAATACACCACAAAGACAAGATACTTCTTGTTCAAATTCACTGACTGACTTTATTGTTTTATGCAAATATTTACTTATTTTGAATTTGATGCTTCAAAATGTTCCTAAAAAGTTGGGACAGGTTCAACAAAAGTCTGTGAAGTTGCTGTTTGGATCATTCCACAGGTGAACAGGTTCATAAACAGGTGAGTGTCATGATTGGGTATAAAAGGAGCATCATCCCCAAAAGGCTCAGTCCTTCACAAGCAATGATGGAGCCAGGTTCACCACTTTGTCAACAACTGCGTGAGCAAATAGTCCAACAGTTTAAGAACAATGTTTCTCAACTTTGTCCAACTGCAGGAATTGATGGATTTCATCATCTACAGTCCATAATATCATCAAAAGATTCAGAGAATCTGGAGAAATCTCTGCACGTAAGCAGCAAGGCCCAAAACCAACATTGAATGGCCGTGACCTTTGACCCCTCAGGCGGCGCTGCATTAAAAACCCACATCATTGTGTAAAGGATATTAGCACGTGGGCTCAGGAACACTTCAGAAAACCATTGTCAGTTAACACAGTTCATCACTACATCTACAAGTGACAGTTCAAACTCTACCATGCAAAGACAAAGTCA
>RPOG01002181.1:6216-58181 GCA_008086565.1 Thalassoma bifasciatum | reverse complement strand
CAAAGTTCAAAAGCAGCATCTGTGATGGTATGGGGGTGTGTTAGTGCCCATGGCATCATGGGTAACTGTCCCAGTATCTGTAAAGGCAGCATTAATGCTGAAAGGTACAAACAGGTTTTGGAGCAACATCTGCTGCCATCCAAGACACTTTGTCTTTTTCAGGGACGTCCCTGATTATTTCAGCAAGACAATGAAACCAAGACACATTCTGCTCCTGTTACAACAGCGTGGCTCCGTAGTAGAAGAGTGCAGCTGCCTACAATCCAGGACATTTATTGAGTGTTGTTAAAGGAAAGGTGATGTAACACAGTGGGAAACATGAACCTGTCCAAGCTTAGTTTATCACTTTAAAAAGATTCACCCTGATGTAAAGAGTTGTACCTGTAGAGCTTCTGAATAGCATGAGCTGATGTTTTCCTGACGTACGGCGACAGATCAGCTGCTGCCTCCTTGATGGCCAGCATCATGATGGGGACGATTATCGGGACCCGGATACTGGACAGGACTCTGAGCGCGCTCGCTCTGATGAACTGGTTTGGATCCTGCAGCAGAAATAAAGAACAAAAACTGTTGTAACTTTCTCCTGAAATGTTTTTGGAATAAAGATTGATGTATGTGAAGTTGGAGTTACCTTGAGAGCTCGTTGGAAAGTGCTGATGGACAGCAGAGCTAAGTCCTGCTGCTCCTCTGCGTACCTCACCAGGTAGACGTACACCAGCTTCTTAAGCTGCAAAGGACAATTACGCCAAACAATCAATGCAAACAGCTGCGGAGGAAAATTAATGCAGCACATGGGGAGAACAATCTGGGAAAGCAGCTGTGATCTGAAACTTTAAAGCGACAGGACGTGCTGCATGTTTCTACCTCGACATGGAGGGAAAAAAAAGAGGAGAGCAGCTTTAAAGAGAACAAAACTAACAATATTGAATAAAACAACAGGGAGAGTCTGCTCACAGTCCAGCGTTTCTGCAGGATGTTGAAGTTTATTATTCCTGGGGGTGAAAAAAGTTGGAGTACAAAGTTTTTCCTGCTGCAGACGCTGCGTCGTGTTGTTTCAGGCGCAGAACAAGGTTATGATTTTTTACTCTTTCAGAAATTGCCATTGAATTTTTCTCACCCCCCTCTTGTCTCCTGCTCTGGCTCCTGACTCTTTCTTCTCTCACAGGAAAGCCTGATATAATATTTGCTCTGCTTTCTGACAAATTTAACTGGAGGTCAAAGGTTGTAAAAGCTTTTTAAATCTAGAGAAGAATTATCACAGTCCATCTCCTCCCAGACGACTGTAGATTCAAATATAATGAAGCTGCTTATAAGAAATGATGACAACCTTTCAGAGCTTTTTATAAATGTGTTTTAGAGATGATTTAAAGCTGAGGTCAGGTTACATTTTAGGTCCAATCATTGAATTAGTAATCAGCAGCACGCCTTCTAATGCAGTCAGTATCGACCTGCAGCAGCGCTCCTCAGTTCTCCATCATCGTTCTGCTCATTACCGCGGGAATTAACGGCATTACTCTCCATAAAAGGAGCAGGAGACGCCTCCCACCCTGAAAAAGCTTTTTACAGGGAAATTACAGTTTTCTTTAGACTCTTTTCTATCATGTTTTAGAGTCTAAAGTGCTATTTTTGAAACAACAGTGTAAGATACGACTGGCTGCAGGTTTTGCTACTTACAGGATCAGAAAAATATTACGTAACCAAACCAAAATTTGAGCAAAAAATACCTGAAAGTACAAAAATGTCCCCAAACTCTCAAGAGGGTTGCGTAATAATTTTCTGTTTTCTGTTTTTTAATATTTGAGGTGGTAAAAACTAGCAAAAAAAGCAACAAAAAAAAGACATTTAAAATAGGATAGAAGTTGCAAAATGGGCCAAAAGTGGCAGAAAAGAGCAAAAAGTGACTTAAATGGCCAAAAAGCAACTAAATAAACTGAGAAAACTACAAGAGAAAATGAAAATTAGTTAGACGGGATCCAAAAAATCGCCCAAAAGTGGCAAAAAAAGGGTGAAAAGTGACTAAAACCGGTATTAAGCAACAAAAATTAGCAGGACAATTTTGGAGGAAACTTAAAAAAAAAATTAAGAAAGCAGCAAAAATGGTGAAAAAGAGTGAAAAGTGGAAAAAATGTGCCAAAATGCAACAAACATGACAAGAAAGTTAGGATTTAACTTGGGAAATGGTTGATTGGTTGCAAAAAATGGTCCAAAAGTAGCAAAATTGAGTAAAAAGAGACTAAAATGGGCAAAATTCAACAAAAATTGGCGTTAAAAATCAGAGTATAACTGGAAAATAGTGAGAAGGTATAATAAATGGTCAAAAAATGGCAAAAAAAGAAGTGTTAAGCTTCCAAAATGGCCATAATCTTACACCAATTATTCAGACAGTAACTAAAACAGCTGGTTGACAGAAAATTCAATATTTCATAAAAAAAAGTCTCCTGTATTCAAGTCAAATGTTAAAAATATTAAAAAACAGAAAAATATTACGTAACCCTCGTGAGAGTTTGGGGACATTTTTGTACTTTCAGGTAATTTTGCTCAAATTTTAGTTTGATGACTCCATATGGAATGGTTTTTTGTAACGTTTATGTCATGAAAATTGTAAAATTCAAATTCAACAATATACTGGAGTCCAATTTATAAGTCTTGGGGGTCTCCAGAGAACAAAAATGTCTTATGTTGTTCCATTATAACTGGGGCTAGGCAATTAATTGCAAATAAGAATAAATATTTCTGTTTTTTTTTTTTGTTTTTTTTGCACTAGATAGCTTATGCTCCACACCAGTATAACTCAATCCTCAACCAAAGAGTCAAACTGTCAAAAAAGATCTTTGCAAAGAGAGACAATGTAAGTGGTGAAAAGAGGCAAAAACAGCAAAGAGTAGCAATAAAACGTAGTTTGTGGTTGCAAAAATTGCTAAAAAGCAACAAAAATTGACATTTGAAGTCGGATTAAACCTGGAAATGGTCAAAAAGTAGCAAAAAATGGGGCGCGGATGGCCGAGTGGATAAGGCTGCGCACCATGAGGCTATGTCCTCGAGCGGGCGGCCCGGGTTCGAATCCGACCTGTGGCCAATTTCCCGCATGTCACTCCCCACTCTCTCTCCCCTTTCCGACACTATCCACTGTCCTCCTCTATCAAATAAAGGCACAAAAAGCCGAAAAAAATAACTTAAAAAACAAAAACAAAAAAAAGTAGCAAAAAATTGTCCAAAATGAGACAAAAAAAAAGAGTGAAAAGTGACTAAAAAGGCCAAAAAGCAAAAAAAAAATTGGAAAGAAAATTGGCGAGCGGGAAAAATGGCAAAAAGTAGCAAAAAAACGAAGTTTTAGGTGGCAAAAATGGTCAAAATGCATAAAAAATGGGCAAAAATTTGAGAGAAAGTTCAGGAAATAGTCAGAAAGGTTCAAAAAGTGGCAATACAGAAAGAAAAGTGACATTAATGGCCAAAAAGCAAGTTACATGCAGTGAAAAAGGAATTTTCTGACATTTTTGTTTAAAATCTCCTTTTGTTATTGATCCTGAGAAATAATATTAATTTTCCGAGAAACTGAGTTTTGTGTTTTTTATTATCTGTAAGCCATAATCATCGACGTTTCAAGGAAAAAGGCGTTAAAAAATAACACATTGTATGTTTGATGAGTCTTTATAATATCTGGGTTTCACTTTCTGAGATAAGTGACCAAAAATATTGAACTTTTTCATGATATCGAATGTTTGAGATGTTCCCTCATAAATGTGTATTTCTTATTCAAAACAAGAATGAAAAAATGTGTTATCCCATTCAATATAGCAAGTGATATCAAATTTGCTTTATGAAGCAAAAGTTAAGTTACTAATTCCAAGTTTTATTTATTTAATATGGTGTTTTTTTAAATAAAGAGTGAGTCATAGCTTGTGTTTTGTTTGACAACATATAAGATGAGGAACCAAAAAGTAATTATGCATTAAATTTTAATTGCAATATAGGGAAACAGAAAAACATTTTTGCAAATCATTCAGCCCAAGTATTAATATAAATACTACTAATAATATAATATCGCTGCACTATTATCATATTCTTTCAGCCTGTAAATATCAGTATTGTCTATTTTTTACTCTTTTTGTTTACAGTTGTTTTCAATTCCTTGTATGTTCAAACATACCTGGCGATTAAACTTGATTCTAATTCTGGTTCTGAAATATCTGCTGAGCCAGCACCTGAGGTTGGAGCAGAAGCTAGAGGTCGTCACGGTGAAGACAAAACGAAACAGCACTGTGTGTGTGAGAGTGTGAAGATCAGAGTGTTTGTTTACAAGTCTTGTCACTCATGCTGATACAATGATGTGTAAAATTTGGTTCTGCTCTCAACGACTTCCCTGAATCCCAAAAAGATTGTTGTGTTTCTTCGTGTAACTTGAAGCTTCACTGAAAAACACAGAGATGCCAAACCACACACTTAATGGCCTGATATGTAGAGTTAAAACACCACGAATCAGCAGGTTAAAGTAAATAAAGTATTAAAGTATTAGTATTAAACCACACAGCGCTGTCAATAAGCAGCACGCTCCTTTTCTGTGTTCTAATTGGACGGGATCAATGGAGGACATTTTTAGTGCTTTATGCCGTCAGTGAGGGAAATGTTGGAGACTAAAAGTCCAGAGAGAAGCCGTCTCTACCTTAGCAGCTGGTGAATCTGAGGCAGCAGAGAGGAGACGTGACTCTGGACTCTGCGCCGCCAATTACCTCCACCCACCTGCTCCCTTACCCCGCCACGAGCTGCTGGGGCTGCAGGCCTCACACACAGCGGCCGCCGCAGGCCCCCCGCTCGCATGCTGCCCCTCACGCTACCTGATTATTCTGCTGCTGCTGATCAATATTCACAGGCTCCGAGCACAGGAACCCCTCTGAAGCTGCTGTTAGCGTTTGTGCAGGCGGAGGAGCACACGTCTGTCACCGCTCACACACACACACACACACACAGGACTCAGAGGTTTTTACACACAGACTGTCTGAATCCTCTTTAACAGCATGGAACAAGAATAATCCTGCTTTTTGAATTTCTCTGCTTTGATTTCAGCAAAGCACAGTGTTTAAGTGCTTTATTCTTCAGTTCTTCATATCAGCCAGCAGGGGGCGACACCAGTGATGGCAAAACGAGTCAGATTGTGGAGAAGCCAGGAAGAAGATGAACCTGCTTCTCACATGTTTATGTAAGAACAAACACAGTTATACTTTCTGATTTAAGTCCCACACAATGACTGTATATAGAATAAACAGCGTGTTTCCGCCTGTCACCGTTCTACGCTTTTGAAGCCAAAAAAACCCCCGTTTCTCTAGCTGCCATTGTGCAGCCAGAGTCTGCGCAGTAGAGAATTTCCCGTGGAGCCAAGTAAAAAAGAGAAATAAAAATATTTATTTCTTCTTCTTCAGAAGGTTTAGTCTCCTTTTGGCTCTTTCCCGAAGTTTCTTATATCCCTGATAAAAAATACTCACGAACGGCAGCTGTCAACTATCGTAAAACGAAACTTATATTGCGGTTTTTAACGTCCAATAACTAATGAGAAACTAACTTCTCAGAAAAAAAAACACCTGAACACCATGCAGCCAGATGACATCATCATACTACCTTAGCGTAAAGATGAGAGAAACGTTTCTACCAGATATCGTAATTTTTTAAAGTTTTCCCGGCTCATATCTGGAAAACATGGGGAGGCGGGGCTTATGACCTATACTGCAGCCAGACACCAGGGGGCGGGGCTTATGACCTATACTGCAGCCAGACACCAGGGGGCGGGGCATCTGCTGGAAGCTTCAGTTTGAGCCGAACGTCGTTACGTCCACTCATTATACAGTCTATGGTTGCACTATGTATGTTTTCTTCACACAAGGTCCCTGAGTCGGGAATTTAATCAAGTAAGCAGCAACCAATTATATCGGCCAATAACGGATAGTTCATTTTAAGCCAATATCAGCCAATAATGATAGATGTCAATATATATGCATCCCTATCGGAAACTTTAGAATCTAACAATTAAGCCGGTTATTTTTCAGTTTTTAGATTGGACTAACAGTTCGTAAATGCCAGTCGTTTGACGATAAATGTCGTTTTTTTTGCTCCTGCCTGCAGGTTTGGGATTCAGCGGCTTGAATACCAAGGATGGGGCCGCTGGTAAGACGTCATTTGCAGCTTCAACTCTTGACAGTGTTCAGACTGACTACTCTGCTGGCAATCTTCGCCGGGGACACTCTTGAAACAAGATTTTTAATCTCCATAATTTATTTCCTGGTTAAATAAAGAAAAACATTGCTTAATATATGGATGTCATCTCAGTGATGTCACGCATTTGTTTCTGATAAAGAGTTTGGAAGCCTGTCATCAACGTGCAGTGTGTGTGGAGAAAGAAAAGTGCTATTGAAACCAAAAAATATCTTTTGTACCAAGCTGTATTGTTGTTTAATTTTGCTGTAAAGATCATCTATTTTGAATGGGTGTGTATGTGGTATCATGTGGTTCTGCAGCCAGCCTCTAGTGGACACTCAGAGAACTGCAAGTTTTAAAATTTCCACTTCAGCCTCACAGTTTTTGACAAGAAGTTGATGCTTGACTGTCACATGTTTTAAGCTCCACAATAATTAATGAGTGAAATATTTTGAAAGTTTTCCAAAATTCTGGTAATTTTTCCCTTTTTATGATTTTTTTTCAGACTGTGTGATACTACACAAACTTAATAAACGAATAAATTCTAACTCAGTTAAGTAAGAGCGCTTTCATGTGAAGCCAACCACATGACTTGTGTATTGTTGTGTGAGAGGAAGTTCCCGTCACATGCTGCGGTAGTGAACAATAATGAAATGACTCAGAGAAACACGGTTTAAACATGACGATGCAGCTGCTGCATGTGATGCACTTTTTAAGGTCATACCTCGATGTTCTTGCTCGCAACGTTCTTCACGACGGCTGGGAACAGCTCGGAGGCATTTTTCCCTTTGGCGATCAGCTGGAAAGAGATGGAGAAAGTGAGATACAAATATTTCATTCATAATAAATCCAGCGGCAGAGAAAACACTGAGTGAATGTGTGAATCCTCATGATGAACTCACTCCAACTACTCTCTTCATGGCCTCCAGTTTGAGCGACTCCTTGTTGCTTTCCAGCATCTCTTTAAGGTCTTCATTCCTGAGGAGAGAAAAAACACTGATTTTTACAACACACATGACACTAGGGCTGAGAAATTCATCACAAATAAGATTCTATAAAAATATGTCCTGTTGTAATATTCTAATCACAGACAGTGAAATATTTCTATAACCTGAAATGTGACAAAATATCAGCTACAGTTTTTACAGCAGATGTTTTCTGTTCTACACTAGAGTTACTCAACCAAAGAGACAAACTGTTAAAAACTACCTTTACAAAAGAAACTACACAAGTGGTAAAAAGAGGCAAAAACAGCAAAGAGTAGCAATAAAACTTAGTTTGAGGTGGTAAAAATTGCAAAAAGGCAACAGAAATTAGCATTGAGATAGGGATAAAACCTGAATAAGAAGCAAAATAAGGTCCAAAACAGAGTGAAAAGTGACTAAAATGGCAAAAAAGCAACAAAAATTAGCAAAAAATTGTGGAAGAAACTTCAAAAAATTTTGGGGAGTAGGAAAAATGGGTGAAAAAGTGATGACAAACAGTTAAAAGTGGTAAAAAAAAAAATGGCCAAAGTCAACACACATGGCAAGAAAGTTGGTATTAAACTTGGAAAATTGTCAGTTCGTTGCAAAAAATGATCCAAAATGAGCAAAAACAAAAATTGGCAAGAAAATTGATAGTGAACCTGGAAAATGGTGAGAAATAATCAATACAATGGTCCAAAAGTGTCAAAAAAGAAGTGAAAAGTGAATAAAATGGCCTAAAAGCAAAAAAAAATCCAAGAAAAAATTTGGAGGAAACTTTAAGAAATTTAGAAAGCAGCAAAAATGGTGAAAAAAAAGTGATGAAAAACAGTGAAAAATGGCAAAAATGGCCAAACTTAACAAAAATAGGGAGAAAGTTGGGATTACACTTGGAAAATACTCGGTTCGTTGCAAAAAAAAAGTTGCAAAAAGAAAAAAAAAGAGTGAAAAGTGTCAAAAAATGTGCAAAATCAACACAAAAATGGACAGAAAATTGATAGTGAACCTGAAAAATGGTGAGAAAGAATCAATATAATGGTCCAAAAGTGTCAAAGAAGACGTGAAAAGTGAATAAAATTGCCTTAAAGCAACAAATTTTGGAAGAAAACTTTGGAGGAAACTTTCGAAAATTCTTTAGAAACTTTGGGGCATAGCACTATACATTTTCTTAAAAGTGATGAGAAACAGTGAAAAGTGGTAAAAATGACTGTCAAGAAAAATGATAAGAAAGCTGGGATGAAACTTGGAGTATAGTCAGTTTGTTCAAAATAAAAAAAAAAAATCCAAAAGTGTCAAAAAATGGGCAAAAACCAAAAAAATTGGCAAGAAAATTGATAGTGAACCTGGAAATGGTGAGAAAGTATCAATATAGTACAAAAGTACAAAAGTCTAAAAAAAGAGTCAAAAGTGAATAAAATTGGAAGAAAAAATTTGGAGGAAACTTTAAAAAATTCAGAAAGTAGCAAAAGTGGTGAAAAAAGTGATGAAAAACAGTGAAAAGTGGTCAAAATGACGTAGTCAACAAAAATGGTAAGAATGTTGGGATTAAACTTGGAAAATAGGCCGTTTGTTGCAAAAAATGGTCCAAAAGTGGTAAAAAAAGAGTGAAAAGTATCAAAAATGGGCGAAAAAACCAAAGAAAACTGGCAAGAAAGTTGATTGAGAACCAGAAAAAAACTGAAAAATGGTAAAAACGGCCAAAGTTAGTTGGGATTAAACTTGGAAAAGCGTAAGAAGGTTAAAAAAACGGTCCAAAAGTGGCAAAAAAAGGGTGAAAAGTGACTAAAATGGGCAAAATCAACAACAATTGGTTAGGAAATTGGGAGTGCACTTGGAAAATAATGAGAAAGTATCAAAGATTGTTCCAATAGTGTGAAAAAAGAAGGTAAAAGTGGTAAAAATGTGTAAAAATCAGTCCCAGTTGTAGTGGTAGTGGGTTGTTGTTGTTGTGCTGTGATTAATGTAACTGTTCGTGTTCTACAATGAGTTTGTTTAAAAACAGAGAAGATGGAAAACTAGAAATAATCAAGCAGAAAATTCGCAGTTGCAATATAAGAAATAATAATCACAATGAGATTATTTTTTCAACTCTTTCAGCTCTACATGTGACCGAGCAAAAAGAGCAACACTTATGTGACCAATCAGTTTTAAAGCTTGACCAAAGGTGGTGTGTGAAAGCAACATCTGTGTCGCCTTCACATGTTACAGGACACACACACACACACACATGCAGCGGTCACTGCGGCGCCTAAAGAGCAAACACTTTTAATCCTGCGAGAGCCAGAGTTCACATCTTCCATCAACAGCAACAAAACAGTGAAAAAGTCAACGTAACCACGACGAGAGGAGCACGAATTTCTCCTGAATCTGCCTCACATGACGTGACGGCGCTCATTCCTCAGTGAACGCTGACACATGACGCCATTGTGAGACAACATCAGCTGTTTGTCTCACTTTAAGCTCAGTGTTTGGGGAGTTCATGCAGAAAATGAAACAGAATAACGCAACTTGCAATCTTGATATGAAAGCCTCCTTTCCTGTTCCTATGCAGGTATGATACGAGGGCTGAACGGTTTTAGAAAAAGATCTAATTGCGATTTTTCTGGCAGCTACAGCGATTTCAATTCTATTCACGATTTTCTTTAAGTCAAACTTTAGTGAAACTTTTCACAATGTACAGAAACATTTACAAACTTGACTTGAGAAAATTACATCAAACCATTGAAACATCAAAAGCTTTTACTCTAATGTGAGGATGAAAATGAAAACTGAGGGTAAGAATTGTTTCTGACTTTGAGATAAAAGGTCAATATTTTAACATGAAAAGTGGAAATATTGAGAAATAAAGACAAAATTCTGAGACAAAAAGTCAATAACTTCCAGAGTTTAAGAAGAAAAAAGTCCAAACTTTCTCATTACAGGTCAAAATTTTAAGACGACAAAAGTCTAAGATAAAGAGTCTATGTTTTGAAATAAAGGCAACGTTTGAGATAAAAAGTTGAAATTTTAATATAAAAAGTCAAAATTATACGAAATAAATACAAATTATGGAATAAAAGGAAAAAAAATTAAAGGAAGATTTTTAGATAAATAGTTGAATTTTGACTTTTATCGAATCCCAGAGTCTAACACCTATTCTTGTTATTTCTAAACCGGACTTTTCAAATTGTATTTTTAGTTTTAAAAACTGAAGAACAAAAAGAGCTTTCTTTGACTCTTAACTTTCAAAAATAATGTAGTGCAAAATATTCTTAATTGTTTCCAGTTATATAAAGTAAAAATACAAAACAATTAAAAACAAAATTCAACAATCACGAGGAAAAAAGGATTTTTCCAACAGTCTCACACTCAAAGACAGGTGTGTGTGAAACAGCTGATATAACAGATCTTGGATCAGTCAGGAGCAGGAAAAATCGCAGCTTTAGCGAAAACTTGATCAACATGTTTGAAATCACGATTTCGATCAGAAAACGATAAATCGTTCAGCCCTATATGATACTAACGAGTTCCAACGCGACTTTTATTCTTGATTTTATGTGTTTGAAATAAAGTACAGGTCAAAACTATGGACACACCTTCTCATTCATTTTGCATTTTCTTTATTTTCATGACTATTTACTGGACTGACTGACTTCATTTCTTAAAGTAATGATGGCCACTTGTTTTTCTTTAGTGAGCTGATTGGTTCTTGTCATAATATGAATTTTAAAAGTCGTCCAATAGGGCTGTTGGCTGTGTATTAACCTGACTTCTGCACAACACAACTGATGGTCCCAACCAATGACTGTATATAGAATGGACAGCGTGCTTCCGCCTGTCACCGTTCTACGTTTTTGAAGCCAAAAAACCCCGTTTCTCTAGTCGCCATTGTGCAGCCAGAGTCTGCGCAGTAGAGAATTTCCGGTGGAGCCAAGTAAAAAAGAGAAATAAAAATATTTATTTCTTCTTCTTCAGAAGGTTTAGTCTCCTTTTGGCTCTTTCCTGAAGTTTCTTATATCCCCGATAAAAACTACTCACGAACGGCAGCTGTCAACTATCGTAAAACGAAACTTGTATCACGGTTTTTAACGTCCAATAACTAATGAGAAACTAACTTCTCAGAAAAAAAAACACCTGAACACCATGCAGCCAGATGACATCGTCATACTACCTTAGTGTAAGGATGAGAGAAACGTTTCTATGAGGTATTGAAATTTTTTTAAGTTTTCCCGGCTCATATCTGGAATACATGGGGAGGCGGGGCTTATGACCTATACTGCAGCCAGACACCAGGGGGCGGGGCTTATGACCTATACTGCAGCCAGACACCAGGGGGCGGGGCTTATGACCTATACTGTAGCCAGACACCAGGGGGCGGGGCATCTACTTGAGGCTTCAATTTGAGCCGAACGTCGTTACGTCCACTCATTATACAGTCTATGGTCCCAACCCCATTGATAAAGCAAGAAATTCCACTAATTAACCGTGATAAGGCACAAAACCATTTCAGGTGACGACCTCTTGAAAAATACCCAAAGTAAACAAAGCAGTAATCAGAGTAAAGGGTGGTTAAATTGAAGAAACTAGAATATAAAACATGTTCAACACATTGAATGAGAAGGTGTGTCCAAACTTTTGGCCTGTACTGTAAACCTCTTTCTGGATTGTGCATCTTACTTTTTAACGAAGATACAACATCCCACAAGGGTGTAGAGTAATTACATAACAATAGAGAAGATTTTTACAGTTTTAAGAATATTCAAGGCTGTAATGAGGTCATGGTAAAGACAAAAAACCCTGATAAAGAAGTAACTGAGCACATTTCCCTGTTGTGTGAGTGTGTTGTCACTCAGAGAGCAGTGTGTGGTCTGACTCCAGTACAGTAGGGACAAAAGACTCGGAGGAACCCCGACAAAAACAAGACTCACTCCCGGACAAGGAGGACTGACTAGGGCGAGGAGTTTGACTCGACATTCAAGAGTCGTCTGTGGTCGCGGCAGGAGTACCGAGGGTGGCGCAGGCTCGCGTCTCTGCGGTTTGGTCGTAGGTACGGAGTGTCGACAGGTTTTTTTTTTTTTTAAAAACCAACACCACACACAGACACTCCTCTTCTCAGCGAGCTGTCCGACGAGTCCACAAACCAAACTATCTGCTTTCCAAGTGACTCTGGAGTGAAGCGAGCCTGTAGTAATTACTTTCCTCCAGGCTGTGTGTCTCTCGCCTTTGTTTACAGTTGTCTTCTCCTCTTCTTCATAACAGTCAGATGTGGAGAGAGTGGGGAAAACGGCACACGCTCCGCTGGCGTCGTGCCTGTCATTCACTTCTCCCTTCCTCTTCTCTGGGGCTAAAAAAGTCACAAGATGCCCCGTCAGCTCTCTAACAAGTCATACTCGTGCCTGAGAGTCGCGCCGGCTCACTTAGGTAAGACTTCTTCTGTCATCCATGACTCTTCTGAAACTTCCTGTCAGTCCACCGTGGTCAAAGTTTCCTCTTCTTTTTCTTCTTCTTAATCCTCAAGTTGTCATCTCACCTGCTCTCGGACTCTGTGTGAGATTCCGTGTTTGTGTGGTCACTTCCCTCCAGGGGAAAAAGGAGGGCCTTATCAACAGTGGTGGGTAAACAGGCTCTTACTTTTCATCACCTCCTCTGTGGCTGCACGATAATCCACTTAAGCTCGACCGAGCTGAGAGCAAATATGCTGCCAAGTTTGGAGACTCACATCAAAGATAACAAGGCTGAGCTCAATGTCAGGAAATAGCCTTTAAAATGTGTGTGCAGGAGAGTTTACAGGGAGCAGCATGTGCTTTATGTGACAGGACAAAACTGACCTCAACACTGGTTTCCATCACACCTGACATACACGAATACTAACATGAAAATAAACAAACACTTAAACTTAAGATGATGCATCTTGCCAGTATCCAAAAATGTAGTTGGGTCAATGACAAAAAGAGGGTCTAAAAACATATTTTTAAAAAGTTCTTTGAAAATGGATAAAAACATATTTCTGTGTGAAAAATTATGATTTCTAACAGATTTCAGTAGTTGACCAACATTTCAAAGGTTTTTAGGTTCATAATTTTTTAGTATTTTTAATTTGAGCACCCAAAAATGTCAGGTGGCGCAACGAAATATATGATAATATATTTATATGTTCCTGTTATTTTTTCTGTGTGAAATTATTGGCAAGTACTATTGTACTTTAAATACAACTCTCGCTATTTCTAAACTGGACTTTTGAATGATAGTTTTAGTTATAACAACTGAAGAACAAAAAGAGACACCTTTGACTCTTCACTTTTAAAAACAAAAAGTATAAAATATTCTTGTTTGTGTTCAGTTAAATAAGATGCAAAATAGTTTGAAAAAAGGTAAACAATTAAAAATAATAATTAAAAACAACAATCCCAAAGAAAAAATTTCAATCAGAAAACGATAAAAGTTCAGCCCTACACAGCAGAATGTGAAATCACGTACTAGGACACCAGTGTTACGCTGCTGCAGAGTTGATTTGCACAAGCAACTAATGTGACAACCGGGATGTTCTGAAGCAACTAACCACCAACTGACTTCACTAATAATGAGGAAACACTTGAAAACTGTCACAATGCACTAAATACTAGATTTGAGAGCATGTTGGTACGTAGCAGAGGTTGCAATTGTCCTTTTTGTTGTTCTGACTAACGAGGTCATAAAGATCCTGCTATTTTCCTTTTTTACCTGTAACTTTGATTTGAAATGATAGGAAAGAAAATTTCACTTGTTTGTCCGTTATCTTCTTCTAGATCTGTCCCTCTTTTTTCACCTCTTTTGAGCTTTTTGAAGACACTCTGCGTCCGTGACAATCAAGACACTTAAAGGAGCTGTGAGGACTTTCTGGAAAGGCTAGCCTCAGCGCTGGGGAAACAGACTCCACTTCCCATAACCCCTTGCTCCCTACTGTCGTGATGAACCAAGGTATGTGTTGGTTGTTTTAGCCTTTTGTTCTTGTTTAAGCTTTGAGCTTGTGTTTTAGCCTTTAGATTGTGTTTGAGCCTTTATCGTGCTACAGCTTTTAGCCAGTGTATTGGCAATTAGCTTGTGTTTTAGCCTTTAGTCTGTTGTTCTGCCTCTGGATTATGTTTTAGCCTTTAGCTCCTGTTTTAGTCTTAAGCTCTTGTTTTAGCCTTTAGCTCCTTTTTTAGCCTTAAGCTCTTATTTTAGCCTTTAGTCTGTGTTTTAGCCTTTAGCTCCTGTTTAAGCCTTTAGTCTGTGTTTTAGCCTTTAGCTCCTGTTTTAGCCTTTAGCTCCTGTTTTAGCCTTTAATCTGCGTTTAAGCCCTATAGCCCCTTTTTTAGCCTTAAATCTGTGTTTAAGCCTTTAGCCCCTGTTTTAGCCTTTAGCTCCTGTTTTAGCCTTTAATCTGTGTTTAAGCCCTATAGCCCCTGTTTTAGCCTTTGGTCCCTGTTTTAGCCTTTAGCTTTTTTCGGCCCTTAGCTCATGCTTTCACCCTCTTGTTTAGTTTTCTTCTGCTCGTCTGTCCCTTTTCTGTCAGAAAGTCCAGTTCCTGTTTCCATTCAAACTACTCAATAAATCACTGAAATTATCTTTTGCAGAGGACAAAATCCAGAAGCTAAACTTTCTCTCACTGCTAAAGTTCAAGGCGTTGTCATAGCGACTTTGCTGCCCCGTAAATCATTCTGATCCCGTCTGACCAGACAGGGATGCTAGGAATTAGCATTTAGAAATTTCCTACTTTGGTGCTGATAATCTCATTTTAAATTGTGGATTATGATCAGGGATTTATCTAAATATCAGACTTTTTTAAGATTACTCAGAAAGTCCTCACAGTCCCTTTAATTTCTTATAATTTCATGATTGCACTGACTTAATAACAATTTCATCACTCCGTGGAATGACTGAGCAGTGATATAGTAAAAAGGATGAATAATGGACAGTAGATTGAAAATAATACAGGAAAATATTTAGGATAAACACGGCAAAGTGTGTAACGATAAATGTTTTTCTACAGTTAACATGTTAAACAGCTGAAACCACTTCTTTAAGTGCTGAACCTATTGTGCAAACACTGATACAAAAATCAGGGTTTCTGTAGAATTAATCAACAAATCTACTCTTCACATGTCACAATGTGAGTGGTTTATCTGTAAAAGGGTCAATGACAAAAAGAGGGTCTGAAAACGTATTTTTTAAAAGTTCTTTGAAAATGGATAAAAACATATTTCTGAGGGAAGAATTATGTTTTTTAACAGATTTCAGTAGTTGACCAACATTTCAAAGATTTTAGGTTCATTATTTTTTAGTATTTTTAATTTGAGCACCCAAAAATGTCAGGTGGTGCAACCAAATATATGAAAATATATTTATATGTTCCTGTTATTTTTTCAGTGTGAAATTATTGGCAAGTATCTCTCAAGTGTCTGTAGTGACTCATACATTTTCATTTTATGTGTTTCATTTCTTTTATTTGTGAATAAGATAAATAATTTGATGTTAAAATAACATTTCACATTATTACATTGGTTGTACCACCTGACATGGAAATTGTTCCAGTCACCAATGAAGTGAAAAAACCTTTTTTATCAGTATTTCAGAGAAATCTACAAACTTTTCCACTTGGTCACAAATGTCATTTGGGCTCCTCTGGCTGATGCAGTTTCCTGTTTCCTGTTTTATTCTCTTCACTTTAAAATAAAAGTCTAATGTTACGGTTGCACCACCCTGACATTTGACAAGGTGAAAATTACGGGACAAAAGTTTTTTACATTTCTCAACAGCTTTAAAATTCTTTTTATTTGCAAAGAATGTTTTATTTAAAAAGGTTCAAGCATAAAATAATGCCACTGTATTTTTAATTTCCATTTACAATAACTGACATTCAATTTTTAGAGTTTAATTACTGTGGATACTTGTCAGGACGGTTGCACCACCTGACATTTTGGGGGTTTGAGGAACCAAAACACAAAAAAACATGTTATATTTTAATAGTTTAAAGATGTGTTCAAATAACACAGGTTTCATAGAATAAAGAAAAACATGTGATGAAATACTCAATTCATGATGGAAGGAAAAAAAGGGACGTCACGTCATTGACCCAAAAATAAAAAAGAGCTTTGACTGATAAACCAGCATAAAACAAGCTGATAGAGAGCGTCTGAAAAATGATATTTAAGATCAGAATCCAAACTCTCATGCAGCTCAAACTGACTACAAATCCATACAACCAAAGCTCTCAGCCACTGTGAAATACGAGAAGTCAGTGTCTATTGTTTAATCAGTGTACAAAGGTCCGGACTCGACTGTGTCTCGAGAGTCAGTCCTCTCTCTCCTCTATTTTTGCGACGTCCTTACAGTGTTTCTGTGTTGAAGTAAGTAGTCCTCGTCGAAAAAGACGTAGGAGTCTAATTCAAAATTAGAGTGTTTATACGTTGTGTGCACGTCACTTCATAGTGTAAGATACAGATGCATCTTTTATTTCCTCTCTTGATTTCTAGTTTAGCCTCCAGAGTTAATCAGACATCATGACCTCGCCTTCCTCACCGAATGGACGGTCATGTGAGGCAGATTATGAGGTCACTCAGAGCAACTTGTAACACAAAGTAAAGCAAAAAAAAATGTTGGATTAAAAACAAAACAGAGAGAAGCTACAGTGCAACCTCAGAATCCAGAAAAAAAATCCACTGACCGAGCATTTATTAGTGGAATTAATGAGCTCACGAGAGGTGAAAACCGAGCAGCTAAATCTGATTTGTCATCACTGAATCTACATGAGCTGGTGTGGTTTGTGCAGCTTAATATCACAAACCCAGAGTGTGAAACCAGAGTCCGATAAGCTGCGTAAACACTGATTTTTCAAGGTATAACCAACATGAAGGAGACACAGTGTTATGGTTTGCTGCCCCCTTGTGGCAGGTTTGTAAACTGAGCTTAAAACAAAAACCAAACATGCTGACACTCAGTTTCTCAAAGGGAGCTCAAAGGTTGATAAAATAAAGCTCTGACAAGTTAATTCAACACAGGAATGTATGATTTAATGTCAGCCTTTTATATCACAAACTGAAACTGTAAATATGCATATTTCAGTGCTGATAACTCTGACTATCTATTCAAATAAAGACACGATAACAAATTAGAGCTGGAGGCAGATAAACCCAGTCATCCTCTTAAATATTTACGCCATTATCTGACAACCCCTGGCGTTAATAATGTACTTTTTTTAGACTCTCAAGTACGGCTGAACAGTTTGCAAAAATAATATGACTATGATTATTTTCCCCCATATTGCAATTGCGATTTTTTTTTTCCAATCTTATGTTTGTTTGTTTTTTAACAAACACTTTGTAGGAAATGAGCATTCACATTAACTATGACAAAACAACAACCTATGACGTTTCCTTTTTTTACTTTTTTTTTGCTTCTTTCTGACTATTTTTCTAGTTTTATTCCAATTTTCTTGCCATTTTTTGTTGCTTTTTGCTGTTTTTTTGTCATTTTTTTCCCTGTTGTTGATGCCGTCTGACTATTTTCCAAGTTTTCTCACAATGTGCTTGTTCATTTTTGTTGGTTTTTTGGTCATTTTAGTCACTTTCCACTCTTTTTTTCACAACTTTTAGACCATTTTTGCTTCTTACTGGTTATTCTTCTAGTTTCATTCCAAGATTCTTGCCATTTTTTGTTACTTTTCCGCTATTTTTTGACATTTTTTTTCCCATTGTTGCTGCCTTCTGACTATTTTCCAAGTTTTCTCACAATGTGCTTGTTCATTTATGTTGGTTTTTTGGTCATTTTAGTCACTTTCCTCTCTTTTTTTCACCACTTTTAGACCATTTTTGCTTCTTTCTGACTATTCTTTCAGTTTTATTCCAATTTTCTTGCCATTTTTTGTTTCTTTTCNTTTTTTTTCCCATTGTTGCTGCCTTCTGACTATTTTCCAAGTTTTCTCACAATGTGCTTGTTCATTTATGTTGGTTTTTTGGTCATTTTAGTCACTTTCCTCTCTTTTTTTCACCACTTTTAGACCATTTTTGCTTCTTTCTGACTATTCTTTCAGTTTTATCCCAATTTTCTTGCCATTTTTTGTCGCTTTTCGCTATTTTTTGACATTTTTTTTTCCCATTGTTGCTGCCTTCTGACTATTTTCCAAGTTTTCTCACAATGTGCTTGTTCATTTATGTTGGTTTTTTGGTCATTTTAGTCACTTTCCTCTCTTTTTTTCACCACTTTTAGACCATTTTTGCTTCTTTCTGACTATTCTTTCAGTTTTATTCCAAATTTCTTGCCATTTTTTGTTTCTTTTCGCTGTTTTTTCGTCACTTTTACCCCATTGTTGCTGCCTTCTGATTTTTTTCCAAGTTTTCTCACAATGCGCTTGTTCATTTTTGTTGGTTTTTAGTCATTTTAGTCACTTTCCACTCTTTTTTTCACCACTTTTGGACCATTTTTGCTTCTTTCTGACTATTCTTCTAGTTTTATCCCAATTTTCTTGCCATTTTTTTGTCGCTTTTCGCTGTTTGTTTTATTGTTATTTTATTGCAAAATAAACTGTGAGGCTGATTCATCAATAAAGTAGACTTTACAGTAAGTGAGTCTGCTCGGAAGTTTTCTTACTTCTCTGTCATCAGGATGTTTCTGACTTCTTACAATGTAGAAATGTCAGGCTGTTTTTTCTGAATAAAGCCAGTACTGTCTCTGTTACTGACCCACTAAACCGGTTAAAGGTGCGTTAGCTGAGTATTAAAACTTACAACTAGAAATTGTTGGGTAGTTAAAATAAGACCTGAGCAGAATCTCACTGATTCAAACTGGGTTGTGAAGTGTAACGAGGTTTTTACCCTGGACTTTTTCATTCAAGCAACAATAACATGCACAAATAATAACAAGTGCAACAATTACCTATAATTATGTCAGTACTCTGTGCAATATCCATTATTTATCATTTATTTATGTCAGTACTTGTGTAATATTCCACACCTATTTCATCATATTTTTATGCTTCGATTTCAATTTTTGGGTAGGACACTTATGCTTAAACTGCGCTTTCTTATATTTCTAACACTTTGTGAATGGGAGTAACTGTATAGTAAAAAAGCAATTTCCCCTCTGGGATCAATGAAGTATTCTGATTCTGATTCTGAAATGGGTCGTAGACTATTTTTACAGCAGGTCCCCGGCCTTTGGGCAACAAACCGTAAAGAAAAAAACCTGTGCTTTTATTTTGAAGGATTTTTTGATGCAGCAGAGTGATGTCTTCTTACACACCTTAACATCAGGTGGAAATAATGAGGTATAATGTTAACTAGTGGCCTTTCTTTTTCACGGTAAAAAAGAAGTTCCACACAAATTCGAGAACGACTTTTCAGTTATGACGCTGGGTCCCAAAGCAAAACCAGTTGAGAACCACAGCTTTAAAGCTCCTTATAAACAAGTGATGAGACAGTTAGAAACAAATACTGATGCCTTTTAAAGAGTTAAAGAAGCAAAACAGACCAAAAGTCTGAGAATTCTGACTGTTTTCACACATTTGTTTTGGATTTCTCACAACTGATGCTGCAGGGTAGACGCCACGCAAAGTAAGAAACTGCAACATGCGCCACTTTTTATCATATTTCCAACAACATAAGCTCTTATTGAGTAACATTAGGTTGTTTAAAAAAACAGGTTAAGTAAAAACTGTTGATTTTGTCGCTCCCTGTAAGAGGCTGAAAATTCCTTATAGGAGCTTTAATGTGAAATTGAGTATGTAGTAGAAAATGTTACCGAATCATAATGAAAATTACTTTAAATTTTCAGCCTGCACATAACTCAGGACTTTGGTTACTCATTCCAGGCTAAATTGTTGCTTAAAATGACTAAATTTGGAGTATTTTTATTTTCTATTTCATCTTTTATGATTGGATTTTGTGTCACTTCCACGTATCAGAACCAGCAAAACTCAATATAATGCAAATATAGGCTCAGTTTTGCAGCATGTGACTTTTGCAGACATGATAAACACATTAAAAATGTCATAACTAACTTTATTCTGGATACAACAACTGTCAAAACCTACTTTCCTGTATGAGTGATGGCTCCATGTCAACACAAACACACTAAAATATAGGATTTAATACAAGAAAGTGAACGTGGTCCATTTTCATGCATCCCCAGCTTTCATATTATGTCACTTGAGTCAATATAATGTGAACATTTATCATTTTTGTCAAGTGCCTGAAGAAATTCTCAGTGCATCTAAAAAATGAGACTACTTGTATAAAGCTAAGGCTCTGAACAATCTGCAGAAACTCAAGAAACTCTTCAAAGAAATGCATTAAGCATGCAGTAAAAATGTGCTTCATGAACGTTTAGAGTTTCAAAAACCACACAAGAGGACACAAGACTGAATTAGAGCTATAAAAATGTGAAGAAATAACAAAAATTGATGCATAAAAATGGTTCAAAATGCAGATTAAAAAATATCTGGGTCTGAATTTTTCTTTTTATAATGGTATATTAACAGTCATATGGAAGCCCATATCCCTAGTTACTTTTGCCCATATTAAGTTAAAATTTTGAGATAAAAAGTCTAAATTTTAAGATAATTTAAGTCAAAATTATGAAAAAAGTCTGAATTTTAAACAAAATATCAAGATTTTGAGTTGCTAAGCTGAAATTTTGACTTTTTATGGTACAAATTTGACTTTTAATCCCAACATCACGACTTAATATTGGTAACAAGAAGAAATACAACTCAACAGAGCCAGTTTTTTTTATTTTCATATATTGAACTGGGGTATACGGAGCCCCTAAGGGGACAAGAAAAGGTAAAAAATAATTATAATAATTTAACGTGCGCACTTGAAACTTTTACGTGCTCACCTGAAATACTTCAGATGCACACCTGACAGTTTTCTTTTCTACAAAATGACAATACAAGAGTTAGTGCGTGCGTATTATCACCTGTACCACCACGTCTGCTTCAACGTAAAGGATTCACCGCTTTGGATCGTGTGTTTGATTTTTGTAGAGGGACAGCTTCAAACATCTGGGCAGCTCTGTGGCTATCGTTTCAGGTGAGCACGTAAAAGTTTCAAGTGCACACGTGAAATTATTAATTTTTTTTTTTGCCTTTTCTTGTCCCTTTAGGGCCTCCGTAGGAAAAAGTTTCAGGTGAGCACGTAAAAGTTTCAAGTGCACAAGTGAAATTATTGTTATTTTTTTTACCTTTTCTTGTCCCTTTAGGGGCTCCGTAGGAAAACGTTTCAGGTGTAAAAGTTTCAAGTGCACATGTGAAATTATTATTTTTTTTTTTTACCTTTTCTTGTCCCTTTAGGGGCTCCGTAGGAAAAAAGTTTCAGGTGAGCACGTAAAAGTTTCAAGTGCATACGTGAATTTTTTTTTTTTTTTTTACCTTTTCTTGTCCCTTTAGGGGCTCCGTAGGAAAAAAGTTTCAGGTGTAAAAGTTTCAAGTGCACATGTGAAATTATTATTATTTATTCTACCTTTTCTTGTCCCTTTAGGGGCTCCGTATACCCTAGTTCAAAATATGAAAATAAAAAAAACTGGATCTGTTGAGTTGTTTTTTTTCTTGTTGCCAATTTTAAGTCGTGATGTTGGGATTAAAAGTCAATTTCGTACCATAAAAAGTCATGATTTCAGTTTAGTAACTCAATTGATATTCTGTCTCAAATTTTGACTTTTCTAGGGGTATGAGGGCTTCCATACAATCATCATAAAGTCCTGATTCTGATATTTAAGTTAAGGTTTTTATCTCAGAGGTCTGTAATGATGACACAACCATGTTTAGAAATCATTTAAAGAAACAGAGAAGTGTAGCACTCATATTTTACTTTCACTCTTAATAAACATGTCAGTCACAGCTGCAGGTCCCTGGTCATTTTCTCAGTATCTACTATGGCCCTTTTTGATAAAAAGTTTGGACAACCCTGTTTTATTGTAAAGCAAATTTCATTCTAATTGTGAATTTCTAAGCAGTTAAAAGTTGTCGCCATCACTTTGTAGTTTGTTGCTGATGCAGGGACTTGTTGTCCTTTAGTCATGTCACCTTAAACTGGGAGTTAGCAGCAGTATTTTCACCGTAACCTCCCTTTGAAGGTAACTTTGAGGTAAAGTAATGGTTTTATTAAATATATGGAAGAGTAACGTACTTTTTAAAGTCTGCGCTGAAGAGGCCGAAGGCGGCTCCGGAGCTGGAGGAGCTCGGGTTGTTCTCCTGACCCGCTTCGACTCCAGCCTCCGCTCCTCCTTGGTCGTTGTACAGAACCGTTGACGACATGTTTCCACTTTAAAATAAGCGCTGGATAAATAAACTCAAACTTCAAAACTTCTCATTAAGTTCACTCTTAATTAGCTGTAACGTAGCGTGTGAATTTCCTGCACAGAACTAAACTTTTTTCCGAGATTTTCTACCAACTTTTTTTTTTTTCTCCACGCAGCAGCGGAAGTGTGAGCTGGACAAGTTGGTGTCACATGACAGAGCTCTTCGGAGTCAGATGGGGCATAGATCTAGAGCTTCTAGAGCAGAGCGCCGTTGTCGACCTAGGGTGACCTCTCTCTATCTGCTGTGGATCTATGTCAGAACGCCTCCAGCAGCTGTTGCCAGGGAAACGACCACGGAGGGAGACGGTGTGACCGCTTCCATAAAGTTTAACACATTATCACAATAAACGTTAAAGAATCTGCATTTAAAGTTGTAATTTATGCATTTTTGTGGCATAAATAAAACTAAAAACGTTCCCACTTATGGAAAACTAAACAATTGGACCTTAAAATATTTGCTACTTTGGAAAACCTAGAAACAAAAAAAAAATCATGATAATATTTTATCAGCTTAAGTCAAAACATTCTGTAAAAATAAAACCAACAATAGGTTTATTATGATAATAATTAATTAGTAACTCAAAATCTTGATATTTTGTTTAAAATTTTGACATTTTTCATAATTGTGACTTAAATTATCTTAAAATTTTGACTTTTTATCTCAAAATTGTAACTTAATATGGGCAAAAGTAACTAGGGATATGGGCGTCCATATGACTGTTTTATACACCATTATAAAAAGAAAAATTCAGACCCAAATATTTTTTAAATGTAAAAAGTCCAGTATGAAAAAAAAACATGCTCTTTGTTTTCATTTTATTTCTTTGAACATTTAAAGACAGAAACCTCTCATATATATTTTTTTTATTATTGTTATTAACAAATTAGAACAAAGAATTACAACAGTTTCTCCAGAGGATGAACAGCAACAGCAATTGCAAATTTTACAGGACAAGGAATCTCTCATGGGTGCACACAAAATATATTTCAAAAAGTAAAGTAAAAGTGAAAGTAAGAATTCTGACTTGAATCTCGGTTTTCCAACAATTTTTTTCTGGGGATAATGACAATAAATATATTGTTGAAGCCAATTTCCTTCCGTTGGAAAAATAGAAAAACTGGCTTCATTGATGATTTTTTTTATCCCCACATTAAGTTGAAATTTTGACTTTTTTCTCATGATTTTGACTTTATTAACTCAAAAGTTTGACTTTCTTATATGTAAATTTTGACTCTCATCTTCTATAAATTTTGGCTCATGTATCTCAAAATTTCGACCTTTATCTCATATTTCTGCTTGATTTTTTTTATTTGTATCACCAGTGGCCCTGATCTATGAAAGAGGATTAGGGCCACTTTTTTCATGATTTTGACTTTATTAACTCAAAAGTTTGACTTTCTTATATGTAAATTTTGACTCTCATCTTCATTTTTTTCAGTGGCCCTAATCCTCTTTCATAGATCAGGGCCACTGAAAAAAATGTCTAATTAATTTTTTTAATTATTCATTTTGAGAATAAAAAATCAGTAATCTGAGATTAAAGTCAGGATTCTACGGAAGAGGATTAGGGCCACTGAGAAAAAAAAAATTCAAAAAAAAAAAAAAGTCAGACTTCTGAGAAAAATGTCTGAATTCTGACTTTAATCTCAGAATTCTGACTTTTTTCTCAGAATTCTGACCTTAAACTCAGAATTCAGACTTTTTTCTCAGAAGTCTGATTTTTTTTTTTTTGGAATATTTTTTTTTCTCAGTGGCCCTAATCCTCTTCCGTAGGATTCAGTCTTTTTTTTTTTTTTTTTTTTTTAGAGCTCTAAGATTCAAGTCAGAATTTCAACATTAATGTCGGAATTCTGAAAAAAAAAGACAGAATTCTAAGACAAGAGTTAGAAATATGAGATTAAAGGTAATAATCTGTCTTTTATTGCCAGATTTCTGACTTTAACCACAGTATTCCTATTTTATTCCCAGAATTCTGAGATAAAAGCCATAATTCTGACGTTTTTCTCAGTACTAAGTTAAAAAATGATCGGACCATTTTATTTTTTTTTTTTCATTTTAGAGGCCCTAATCATTTCCAGTACTATTCCCTTTGCGTAGAAACCATAGGGTAGAAACCAATATAAAGATTCTAAAAAACAAAGAGTAAACACACAGCTTAGACATACAGAGATGTACAAGTATGGAATCACCAAACCAGATAGATTTAACAAACCGATACGATATGCTTTATGTTTTTGAGAGAGGTCAATATTTCTGGTGTATGTTTTATTTATTTATTGAGAAAGAAATAAAACGTTTCTGTTTCTTTTGGTGTCCGGGGTGTGTCTGTGTCTGTTGTTTTACTTCCCGTGTATCCGGTTGTGACGCTGTGCTCAGATGCTGGTGACCAATCTTCGCCCTGATAGAATCTCTGACAGTCAACACTTGATCTCACAGTGACATCTCCAACGGTTACCTCACTCACAGGGACTATTCCTGCTCCTCTTTAAAACCATATAACACTCATACCACAGGTGTTAATTTCTAGAGACACATTTCACGAAGAGAGAAGTCATCCTTTAAGGAGAATGTCCGATTTCGACAGCAACCCGTTCGCGGACCCGGAGCTCAACAACCCGTTTCAGGTAACAGCAGCTAACAGCGTTAGCCACATTAGCTTCTGCCTCAGTGTTTACAGGAGACGTCACTCAGGGACTATTTCTCTTTATTTGTGGCATTTTTATGACCCTATTTAGAGTTTAATGACATTAAATCCAGCTGTATAACACATTTATTCAGGTGTTAGTCATCCAGTGTTGGTACACTGTGTCTCAGTGCTGTGACATAACATTTAAAGGGAACCAGTGTGTTTTATTAGTCAGCTCAGGGCTTTTAGTTCAGCCTTTTTCAGATATAGAGGATGTTATTTATTAATGCAGACAGCAGCAGGATGTGTGTACAGTGTTTTATGTATAAACTCTGCTGTTCCTCACATGGTACACCTTTAATATCCAGCAGTTTTACCCTCCACCTTTCTGATATCCCACTTTATTGACCTGTGAATGGACATCTAAGTGTGTTAGTCTTACTTCTTAATGAAAAATACCTGATCTATAAACATCCACACCAAAAGAACACATATAATATTAAAAATGACATTTCAAACAAGCAAATAAATTGAAAAAATTGACAAAAAAATGTACTAAAGTTGGCAATAAGTGGTGAAACCGTACTTCTTGATACAAGGAGTTTATCAACATTTACCACAAATATCTAGGGTAACTCTTTCTTTTATGGTGCAAATATCACAGGAGTTAATTTACAAACATTTATACTAAAGGTAAAGAGAGAAAGCTATGGAAGAGGGTTAGGCCCACTGGTAAATAAATAAATAAATAAATAAATAATAAGATTTAAGTGTGAATTCAGAGCAAAAAGGTCCAAGTTCTGACTTTTTCTTGAAATAATGATAATAAAGTTATTCACAGAAGCTCCCCAGTGCCAGTTAGAAGTATAAAATGAAACCAAAAAATGGGAATAGTTCATTTAACAGTCATAACACAAAATACAGAAAAAGGGGAAAACAAACCAATGCAATAGTGAGAGAGGATTATATAAAGAAGCACTGAAAAAAGGGGAAGTTATTATCTTAACTGGTGTGTTATTATGTCAAAAAAGTTGCATTAAATAGGAAGAAAAGTGGAGACAGTGGCTGATATTCGTCATAACACTCACATTGGAGCACTAAACATGGTTTTTGTTATAAAAAAGCTCTTGAAAAATAGGTGAAGGGTGAACTTGTCTTCGTGTTTTGGGGCAAAACAACAGACTCAGAGGTAGAAGAGAAAGCAAGAAAGGTAGTTTATCCCCTGGTCAAGTAATGTCATGAACGAGATTGAGCATATTTTTATTTTAGCTCAAGGTCCAGAGTTTCTTTAAATGTTTGATTAAGCAGTTTTGTCTGGATGTGTCGCAGAAGCTTAACTATACATCCTGCTGCAGTACTCAAATCACACACTGTAGTTTTTCTATAACCTGAAATGTGTCAGAATACCAGATACAGTTATTTACAGTTGATGTTTTCTACTTTACACCAGAGTTAATCAACCCTGCTCAACCAAAGAGACAAACTGTTAAAAGCTACATTTGAAAGCGCAACAATCAAAGTGAAGAAAAGTGGCAAAAAGTGCAATAAGTAGCAATGAAAATAAGTTTAAGATGGAAAAAATGGTCAGAAAAGCAGCATTAATTGATGAAGACGGACAAAAATCAGTAAAAATAAAACTTTGGAAATAGTCACAAAAATTTTCAGACACCTGAAATTTCTGTCTAAAATCTCCTTTTTTATTGATACACTGAATTTGAGGTTTTCATTATCTGTAAGCCATAATCATCAACATTTCAAGAAAGAAAGGCTAGAAATAGTGAGGCTAAATAATAGAAAATAAAAAATGATTTAAAAAAAACCCATTATTCTCTGCAATATAGCAATTGAAATCAACAACATATGAGATGGGGAACCTAATAATAATTGCACAATAAAATCACAAATTCAATATAGGGAAACTAATCACAATTTGATTATTTTTGCAAACTGTTTAGTCCTAGCTCTAAAGCAGCTTATTTCTTAGTTACATTAACAGAAACCTAGATTGCAGGTAGATGAGTCGTCTAAACGTCAGAAAACACTTGTGAAACGGTCAAAATTGAACACATGAAGGTTTAAGTTAAACCAGACAACACTTGCACCTCACTGAATCTTCATTTACAAGATCAAAACACTGACAAATGCACCATATGACGAAATGGTAACTGCCATGTGCTCTTGTTTACATCTGGATATCAGACTTTTACGGTATTTTGGCTTTAACTTTTAACCAAAACAACAGCCACACCTCTTTGTAGATTGCTGTGCTACAAACTAGATACAACACATGACGTCATTTCAGGTCATTATACTCCAATATCATAAGAATTAAGTTATGAGCCAAACAAGAGCAACTCATCTTTTTTTCTGTTTTTGATTTTTATCATAGTGTCAGTAAATGTGTTTTTTGTTAAATCGACTGATAGGCAGTCACTGTGTTGAAGAAAACAGAAGTAAAGTAGAGCAGACCACGCTGTGCGGTTGTGGTTGTGTATTTTCTCGTCCGTGTGATAACTGTCCAGTCATTATGAAAGTTTGCTCTGGTTCGATCATGTGCAGCTCAGCTCATCAGATCACGGTGTTTCCTTCTGTGTCTCCTCATATCAGGTGAACTGAGCAGCAGCTGATTAGCATTTCCACTGAAGGTTATCTGGCTCTCTGATTGGCTGATAATGGATGCATAATTGACTCATAACATGCCATATTTCATTATCTTTCAGCTTAAATGAGTCTTAAGTTGTCCCCCAATTGTTGTGTTATTGTTTGCGCAGTAAATGTGTTTTACATGTTTTGAATCTGAGAGAAATAATCTTGTTGTGAAGTGTTTCCTCACGCTGTAAATCATCTCCAAAAGTCACTCCACTTCTTTCCTCACTTTGTGTTTGTGTGGCATTTGAAGACGCTGACGGCACAGTTTGACCACACAGACGCATTAGAAGTGAATTATTCATGGAGCCACATTAACATACTGACACGAGGAGCGAACCTCCTGCTGTCCCCTCCGTTCGTTGGCAAACGCTGGTTTTTGGCCGGAGGAGAAATGGATCTTTGTTCCTTTCTCTGAGCTCTTTCCTTTCAATACTTTATGAAATCATATGGTGCCGTCATGATGGGGACATGTGGTGCGCGAGTCCCTCTGGCACATTTTTTTTCTTCCCAGTCGTGCGTCACATTGCTCATTCTGTTTTGGCCTAATTCTGGAGATGTAGGCTAATTAAAAAAAAAAAAAAAAAAACGTCTATGAGGAAGCAGAGATGTCACTTCAGGTTGTAGAAGTCGCTTAATCATGTAGGAAAAGTGCATCAACACACATTTATTCAACTGTGAGGGTTAGTCAAATAAATGTGAGACATGTTGGGACATGTATGGATGCATCAAACCACCTGTTCCACCGCAGAAATAAATCCCTCAACAGCTGATCAGTTAGAGAACACACCCACCAAAGTATTCTTTCAGCTGCCAGTGAGGAAAGTTCATGTCCTTATTAGAAGTTGAAAACTTCAAATCAGAAGAGGAAATTAGGAATAGACAACATTAAATTGGCTTGAGTTGTATGGGTATTATTTGTAGCTCAGTTCGCAGCCCCCTGACCCAGACAAACTTTGCCAACAATTTTCGACAGCGTTAGCACTGTGTGGGTCAATTCTCATAATTCTGAAGGATCCCAAACCTGAAGACTAGCTTAACATGGGCACTAAATTGCTTATATTTGCAGCAGCTCAGCTTGCAGACCTTCTCATCAGGAGAGACAAATATTTATAATCATAGACATTAATAATATGATATCCGGTGTGTGAGATTAAACTACTGAGCGAATAGAAACAAACCTATGATGTCTGCAGCAGCTCAGCTTGCAGCCCCCTTCAAGAAAATACCAACTTGAGCAATACAAATGTTAGACATGTTAGTGATTGTTAGCAGCAGCTCAGCTTGCAGCCCACTTCAAGGAAATGCCAACTTGAGTAATACAAATGTAAAGTCAATCTTAGTGATTGTTAGCAGCAGCAGCTCAGCTTGCAGCCCCCTTCAAGGAAATGCCAACTTGAGTAATACAAATGTAAAGTCAATCTTAGTGATTGTTAGCAGCAGCAGCTCAGCTTGCAGCCTCTCTCTTGCAGCTGTGTTTTTACCAGCATTATACCTGAATAACCTGCTAGAAACAAGTTTGATATGTCAGCAGCAGCTCAGCTTGCATTCTCTCTCAGAATGTTCTGTTGGGGTGTGTTTTATTGGTTATTATTAACTTTGGTCTGTTTCTAACAGCATTATACCTTAATAACATGCTGAGCACATAGAAGCAAGTTTAGTATGTCAGCAGCAGCTCAGCTTGCAGTCTCTTTCTGAAGATTCTGTGGCAACAAGTTTTAGAGACACTGATATTTAAGTTTGGAGTATGTTTTGGCTTCCTTTTTTCTATATTTCATAATAACTGCGTAACATAATAAGCTGGGTGCAGAGCAGCTTATTGTATTTGTGGCAACTCAGCTTGCAGCCTCTTTCTGAAGATTCAGTGGCAACAAGTTTTAAAGACACACTGATGTTAAGTTTGGAGTATGTTTTCGCTTCCCTTTTTTCCAAATATATCATGACACCTGCTTTGAAAAGACAATAAACTGGGTACAGAGCAGTTTGTTATGTTAGTGGCAGCTCAACCTGCAGCCTCTTTGTGGAGATTCTGTGGCAACAAGTTTTAAAGAGACACTGATATATAAGTTTGGAGTATGTTTAAGCTTCCTTTGTCAAGATATGTCATGACACCTGCATGGAAAAGTAAAAAAACAACGTACAGGGAAGCTTTTTATGTTAGCGGCAGCTCAGTCTGCAGTCTCTTTCTGAAGATTCTGTGGCAACAAGTTTTAGAGAGACACTGATGTTAAGTTTGGAGTAAGTTTAAGCTTCCTTTTTCTAAATATCACAACACCTGCATGGAAAATACAATAAACCAAGTACAGAGCAGCTTGTTATGCTAGTGTCAGCTCAGCATGCAGCCTCTTTCTGAAGATTCTGTGGCAACAAGTTTTAAAGAGACACTGATATATAAGTCTGGAGTATGTTTTAGCTTCCTTATTCTAAATATATCATGTCACGTGCATGGAAAAGTAAAAAAACGAAGTACAGGGAAGCTTTTTATGTTAGCGGCAGCTCAGTCTGCAGTCTCTTTCTGAAGATTCTGTGGCAACAAGTTTTAGAGAGACGCTGATATTTAAGTTTGGAGTATGTTTAAGCTTCCTTTTTCTAAATATCACAACACCTGCATGGAAAATACAATAAACCAAGTACAGAGCAGTTTGTTATGCTAGTGTCAGCTCAGCATGCAGCCGCTTTCTGAAGATTCTGTGGCAACAAGTTTTAGAGAGACGCTGATATTTAAGTTTGGAGTATGTTTAAGCTTCCCTTTTTCTATATTTTATTAATAACTGCTTAACATAATTAGCTGGGTACAGAGGAGCTTATCATGTTAGTGGCAGCTCAGCTTGCAGCCTCTTTCTGAAGATTCTGCGGCAATAAGTTTTAGAGAGACAATGATATTTAAGTTTGGAGTATGTTTTAGCTTCCTTTTTCAAGATATATGATGACACCTGCATGGGAAATAAATAAACTAAGCTAGCTATGTTAGCAGCAGCTCAGCCTGCAGCCTCTGGATATTATAATTCACTGGCATCAGTAACTGTGGTGCATGGATTTTACTAGTTTTTGTTCGTTTTTAGCGGGTGAACGAATGTGGAAGTCTTGTTGAAGTGTCCGTACTTCAGCAGTCATGGAGCAGATGGTCATTTATCTTCATGTCTATTACAAGAAATGAGTTTTCACTCTTTCATGCATCGAGCTGAAAACACACTCTGCGTTTTCCTTCTGTAACCCGAGAATCCAAGATGAAAACCAGGTGAATAATATGTGTGTTTGGCTCTGCGACGGGATGGGAGACATAAAACTTTAAACACAACATACCCTGAAATATTCATGACCCCGGTCTGGTGACAAGTCGCAGCCCTCGAGTGTGTGTGTGTGTGTGTGTGTGTGTGAGTGTGTGAGAGATGCTCTGAAACTTAAGAGTGTGCAGAGAGACGGAGAGAGAGCTGCGCCGAGGCTGGATGAGGATAGCACGATCGCAGGATTGGATTTTAATCTCGGGCTGAAGATTTGAATGAAAGTGGAGAGTGACTGACGGCTGCTGATGGTAAGATTATTTAAAAAAAAAAAAAAAAACACGGCACGGTTTCTTCTCTCACGTCTGCTAGAGGAGGAATTTCTCACGCAAACATGAACAGGCAGCACCTAAAGTTTGCAGGAGGAACACACACGCCATATGTAAACATCGCTCAAGCAGGTGTCATCCTTAAAATAGACCTCAGGAGCCGAACGACGAAACTATCAGTCAGGTTTTTGGGAACATTTGAAAGAAGCTTCCAGTGCTTTGATTTTGTGCCGAGTGCAGCAGAGTCTCCTTTTTATTTCTGTCTCTGGCAGCCAGAAGCTTCCCCACCCCCTGCCTCCTGAAACTCACAGATATGTCTATTTATAGACGTCTTCCCGCGGAAATTATTGGAATCATCCCATCTTTGCCAGTATTGATTATAGGCCTGTTTCTTTCTGAATACAGAGCGCTGTTTAGTCTTGATGTGACAGAGTAATGGAGGGTTTTTACACTCACTCTCCTCGTGGTGATAACGACACATCAAGGCTCTTACAGTAAAAAAAAAAAAATAACACAACATTTGAGTTGTTTCCTTTCAATGTTGAGCTTTTCTAACTTTGAAAATCTGTTTTTGTTTTCAGGATCCATCAGTGACACAAGCGAGACAAGCGGCTCCTCCGGGGTTGGAGGAGTATAATCCCTTCACAGATGCCAAACAAGTGGGTACTTTAAGATCTCTAACGTCAAAATGAGAGAGAAAACATACAGTTACGCGTTAGCAAGTACATTAAATTTTAATAATTCTTTAATAAATCTGGCTGTGAAAGCTGTGAGAGAGTCATCATTCTCTCGTCACTCCCGGTGGAGAATAGTTCTTTGTTCTCATCACTCCTACGTATTATCACAGGAATTAAAAACACAGAATTAACCAGATATAAAGACTCTGAAATTGAACACAGTTGACAAAACAGGTAAAAACGAAATGATCTTTTAGGAATTCACATTTTATATTTTTATTCCAAGAGTCATGTCAAAAATAATCAGCTACTGTAAGAAAAAGCTGCTTTTTAAATGCAAAATCATCTCTATTAATTGTTTTTGGTTGTGTTGGTTATTTATTTTGGATATTTACAATGTCTTTTCTTATAATATAATTCCAATTTTAAATATTCTCAACCTACTTGCACTGTTGTACCATTATTATTATTATTGTATTAGTTGAAAATGGCGTCAAAACAGCAATATTATTGTTTATCGCATTAATTTATGGGACAATTTATCGTCCAACAAAATTTTTTATCGTGAAAAATGCATCATTATGTTAATATTCCATGTCAGTTGTTATTGATAATTATTGATTAGTTTTCCTAACATTTTTAAAATTGGAGAGAGGAGAAAAAAAGGCTGGAATTATATAGTTTTATTTTGAAATTATTATTCGTTGTAGTATTACTATGTGAAGAGACTGCTCACATGGCGGTGTTAATCATTCCCTAAATTAACTATAATTTACACAACAAAGGTGGTAGGATCTGTTCCAGCCAGTGCTACAGGATTTTAGAACATCGGCGAAACAAAATCATTAATATTATTTTCATTATGTTTATTATTATTCTTTGTTAAAGCTGCAGCATGTAATCCTGCATTTTTAAATCATTAAAAAGTGAATATAAATTCTGTTTATTGAGTGTGGGCTCACATTTTCGTGCCCACCTCTGCATAAATGGGTTGGGGCACCCCAGTCTAAAACCTCTGGACGCGCCCCTGCTTGTCACCTCGTTGCAGGTTCGCAATGTTGCTTTGCTCATTAACGGATGGATTTATGCTGAACAGAGGGTTCAGATGGTGGAATAAACAGAGTTAAAGTGACGTTTCTCCAGATAAAAGTCAAAAAAACTTCTGAAGCATTTATGTCCGTACAGTGCACCACTCTCTCTCCAGCCTAGATTAATGTCGATCGCCCAACAGCTACCGTCTCCCTCACAATCATGATTCATAATTCATCCATAACACCAAAAAGAGGATTTTTTTTTCAGTGGAATAGTAGAGTCCTGAGGAATACTGATGTATATTTCTCCCATTTTCTAAAGCAAAAAATGATCACAGAATATTTTCTGAAGAACAGCTGGTCAATCGCACAAATGATAATCTTCAGGTGAACCAAAAAAAAGGATCCCAGCTTCCTGAAAATTTCAATAAAAGATCCAAAGCAAACTCCTTAAAAGTGTCAGAGGTTTCAGAGGTTTGGTTCTGGAGTTCAGTGACATTATGGAACATTCAATCGAAGTATTTTCTGTTGATATTGATCACGTGTCGATGGTGATAGATATTTTTATTGCGTTATCGCCCAGCTCTAACTCCTGCATGTTTCTCTTCTGTAGACGCCTGCAGCGATGGCCCCCAAAACTACAGCCCCCACCATCAACACTCAGCCTGCCATCATGAAACCTACAGAGGAGCCTCCAGCTTACTCACAGTCTCAGGCTCAGGTACAGTTTTTACTCTGTGTGTCTGTTGGTTTGTGGTATGAATGAGTCCAGCAGAGATTGTGGAAGAAAACACATGGAAGCTGGAGTCATGCTGAGGCAGAAAGCCGCTCTGCAGGAGGTTTTTTCAGAAACCCAGACAGTCAGAGGAAATCACCTGTGATGGAGAGCGTTGTTGTCATGTTTCCCTCCGGCTGCTGCTGCTGCTGCACCTGTTGAGAGAAATGAACAACTTCATTTGAATTACTGTAATATCATATGGTGCAACACATTTCACACTCACCTAAAAAAGCTGGAGAATCTCCAAAAGAAGGTCACACGTGCAATGACATGGTCTGAGTTCAATTCCCTCTCCAAAATACTTTTCAAACGCCATAATCTTCTGCGTCTAACAGAACACAACTACCTACAAAATGCTTGTAAAATGTATCAAACTGTGCACAAAATGAACAATAAACTGTATGAACTCATTCCAATCTCTTTACCCACACACACCCATGCTACCAGGAACAAACATCATATCACTGGAAAGAAGCGTAGACTGAAATGCTCCAGCCTTAGTATTGTTTGCAGAGGGCTTCAGATCTGGAATGAGCTTGATACTGAGTTAAAAACATCACATTGCATCTCTGTCTTCAAGAAAAAACTAAAACAGTTACTATTGTCTAAGTATCTCTGATTTACTGGTTATAACACTGCATCAACGAGCAATATAAGGGTCGTCTGCTACTTTTTCGTTTCTTTTTTCTTTTTTTCTTTTTACGGAAGAGGATTAGGGCCACTGAGAAAACAAAAAAATTCAAAAAAAAAAAAAGTCAGAATTCTGAGAAAAAAAGTCAGAATTCTGAGTTTAAGTCAGAATTCTGAGAAAAAAGTCAGAATTCTGAAATTAAAGTCAGAATTCTGAGAAAAAAGTCAGAATTCTGACTTTTTTCCCAGAATTCTGACTTTTTTTTTTTTTTAGATTTTTTTTTTTTCTCAGTGGCCCTAATCCTCTTCTGTAGAATTCTGAGATTAAAGTCAGAATTTTGAGAAAAAAGTCAGAATTTTGAGATTAAAGTCAGAATTCTGAGAAAAAAGTCAGAATTCTGAGAAAAAAAGTCAGAATTCTGAGTTTAAAGTCAAAATCTGAGAAAAAAGTCAGAATTCTGAGATTAAAGTCAGAATTTTGAGAAAAAAGTCAGAATTCTGAGATTAAAGTCAAAATCTGAGAAAAAAGTCAGAATTCTGAGATTAAAGTCAGAATTTTGAGAAAAAAGTCAGAATTTTGAGATTAAAGTCAGAATTCTGAGAAAAAAGTCAGAATTCTGAGAAAAAAAGTCAGAATTCTGAGTTTAAAGTCAAAATCTGAGAAAAAAGTCAGAATTCTGAGATTAAAGTCAGAATTTTGAGAAAAAAGTCAGAATTCTGACTTTTTTCTCAGAATTCTGACTTTTTTTTTTTTTTAGATTTTTTTTTTCTCAGTGGCCCTAATCCTCTGTGGCCCTAATCCGTATCTTTTCTTTCCGTCTATATCTTTGGTTATTTTACTTGTGTGCTCCTGCTTTATTTGTGGGAAAACGGGCCCCCTGTTACAAGCTTTAAATAGCTTCTTTGGGGTCACCCTTTCCACACATCCACTGTGAAATCTATTGTTCATATGTATATGTGTGTGTATATGTATATGTATGCATGTGTGTATATCAGTGTTAGCCAAGGTTGATGTGTGTGAATAAACTAAACTTAACTAAAACTAAATTTCCTCCTGAGCTGAAAATCATCAGTAAACGAGTCTTTCCTGCATTCCTGCGCCAACATCTGCATCACTCGTGTTTGTATTCACCCGTAGGATCAGTCCAGAGGAGCCGCTGAGCTGCTGAGGAGACAGGAGGAGCTGGAGAGGAAGGCGGCAGAGCTGGACCGACGGGAGAGAGAGATGCAGTCGCTGAGTGCTTCAGGAGGTCAGAGTCAAACACAAACACAGCTGCTGATCAGTGCAGCATCCACAACTTTACTTCCAAACTCTTCCTCTAAACTCAGCCTCCCTGCAGAGCCGAACATACGGCCTGCGTTTGGAAGGTTAACTTTCTATTTTTAACCTCATTTGGGACAAACGTCTCCTTTGTGTCTCACTCCAACCATATGGTGGGTTTATTCAGAGGCGTAAAAGGCAGAAAATCATTTATTTCTGAACACGTACAGTCAAGTCTGACTTTCTTTTTTCTCGTTTTCTCTCCAGGCAGGAAAAACAACTGGCCCCCTCTTCCAGAAAACCTCCCTGTGGGTCCGTGTTTCTACCACGACATCACCGTGGACATCCCCGTAGAGTTTCAGAAAACCGTCAAGATCATGTATTACCTCTGGATGTGTGAGTCACTCGTCTTACTTTCACTTTCTTTGAGTCTTTAGAGCAATGATTCCCAACCTTTTCCAACTCAGGGCCCACTTTTAAGTCTCAAAAATGTTGGGGCCCACCTTTGACCCAATAAGTACGGAGGATATTATTATTTTTTTATTGAACCTTTATTTTACCAGGAGTTTTCCCATTGAGATAAAAAAAAAAATCTCTTTTACAAGGGAGTCCTGGCCAAGACAGCAGCACATGTTTCATAGTCGGCCATACAGTCAGTCACATAAAAACAATAACAAGAATTAAGTCAATAAAATGATAATAAAACAATTACTTTGTTTATATAGAACGCCTTGTTATTCGTAACAATGACCTGAAATGTAACAGCAACCCAAAATGTGATTAAAAAAAATGCAATAAACCTAAAATGTAATAACTTTTCAATAATATAAGAGATGCTGAGCCCAAAACATCAGAACTTTTTCCCCAAAATGTAACAACTTGTTACAATTCATTGTTAAGTTTCAGGTCATGTTACCTATTTGGCTGTAACACACCTTCTTAAAGGACTATTTTTTTATATATGAATATCTGAACATTGTTAATTTCCTTTAAACATGGTTGAGTTTTAACATTCTTAACATTATTCTGTTTATTTGTATCTTGTATTTACACTTCACTTGGACCAGACTTTTTTGGGGGAATTTGGCGGCCCATTCGCAATACTTTCACGGCCCACCGGGGGGCCGCGGACCACAGGTTGGGAACGGCTGCTTTAGAGTCATGAAACAGTGATGGCATTACGTAAATCTGAACTAGTGAGCAAAGCCGTCAATGAAATCTGACAAAAAAAGAGAAACGACCTCTTTTTAATCAAAACTTCAATCATTTTATATCGAAAAAACAAAAATCTTGCGATAATTTAGACACAAGAAGACATCACCACTGATTGTTTTAACCAATAAATGCAAACTATTTATTATGTGAATGTAATTTACATATATTTTGGAGACCATACAGTCCTAAACATGTCAATAATTAAACTCTTGTGACTTTTCAGACTCTGTTAATCATCCCTCTTGTCCTTAATTCACCTGTAGCTTAACTTTTGCTTTAACTCTGGTTTGTATTTAAGTATTTTGACTGAAATTGTTGCAAAAAAAAGAATTATAATCAGCTTTAACCAGCTCTGAGGAGTTTCTGGAAAGCTAGCGTTACAGCTAGGGAGAAAGACTCCACTTCCCATGAGCCTTTGCTCCCATGATAAACCCAGACGTGTTTCGTCCGGTTTTGGATTGTTTTGGAAAAATGAATAGAGAGCAGATTATCTTTTAACTTTACTTTCTTTTGTTCAAGATAACTTTTTACCTAATTTGCATTGAAATAAAGTATTTATCAACATTTAAAGACATTTATTAACAAATAATTGGTGAAACATGAGGCTTTTTGTTAGCACAAAGAGACAAAGACAGTTGGAACAACAAATCATGTCTCATGTTGTCAAGATGTTTTCTGTTCTACACCAGTTTTATTCAATCCTACTCAATTAAAAACACAAACTGTTAAAAAACTACCTTATGGCAAAAACAGCGAAGAGGAGCAAAAAAACTTAGTTTGAGGTGGTGAAAGTTGCCAAAAAGTAACAAAAAGTGGCATTTAAATTGGGATAAAACCTGGAAATTCTTAAAAAGTAGCAAAAATGGTCTTGAAGTGGCAAAATAAAGAGTGAAAAGTGACTAAAATAGGCAAAAAAAACAATAATTGGTATTAAAATTGGGAGTGAACCTGGAAAATAGTGAGAAAGTTTCAAAAAATGGTTGAAAAGTGGCAAAAAAGACATGAAAAGTGAGTAAAATGTATTGTGGTAGTGGGTTGTTGTTGTTGTTGTGCTGTAATTAATGAAACTGTTCATGTTCTACAATGTGTTTGTTTAAGAATGTAGAAGATGGGAACCTGGAAATAATTGCAATTGCAGTATAGGAAATAATAATTGTAATTATATTAATTTTGCAAATCTTTCAGGCCTAGTTTGAAATGATATTCTGCTCTGAAATCAGCTCTAAACGTCGTTGAGCAGCCACATGATGGATCACGTGGTTCAGTCATGTGGCGTGATGAGGGGAGAGGGTCAGGTGATCGCTTAAAGGTCGGTTTGGACGCAGACTGCTGAGAAACGTCAGCTCATTTAAGACACATTTTCACCTTATTTCAAGTTTTAACACCTTTAAAAACACCAGATCAAACTTACTGTCTTATTTTCAGTTTCATATCTCTATTTTTGCATTTCAAAACACTTTTGTTAACACCATAATTTAACCAAAAAAGTCAAATTATAAGGTTTTTTTTCCCTGAAATGCTCCACAAAAGAGTTTTTCAAGACATGGCAACCTGTCTTTGACTGTATAGACTCTAAAACTATTACCACTGAGACCAAAATATGGGTCAATGACAAAAAGAGGGTCTAAAAACTTATTTTTAAAAAGTTATTTGAAAATGGATAAAAACATATTTCTGAGAGAAGAATTAAGTTTTCTAACAGATTTCAGTAGTTGACCAACATTTCAAAGTTTTTAGGTTCATTATTTTTTAGTATTTTTAATTTGAGCACCCAAAAATGTCAGGTGGCTCAACCAAATATATGAAAATATATTTATATGTTCCTGTTATTTTTTCTGTGTGAAATTATTGGCAAGTATCTCTCAAGTTTCTGTAGTGACTCATACATTTTCATTTTGTGTGTTTCATTTCTTTTATTTGTGAATAAGATAAATAATTTGATGTTAAAATAACATTTCACATTATTACATTGGTTGTACCACCTGACATGGAAATTGTTCCAGTCACCAATGAAGTGAAAAAACCTTTTTTATCAGTATTTCAGAGAAATCTACAAACTTTTCCACTTGGTCACAANGGTTCAAGCATAAAATAATGCCACTGTATTTTTAATTTCCATTTACAATAACTGACATTCAATTTTTAGAGTTTAATTACTGTGGATACTTGTCAGGACAGTTGCACCACCTGACATTTTGGGGGTTTGAGGAACCAAAACACAAAAAAACATGTTATATTTTAATAGTTTAAAGATGTGTTCAAATAACACAGGTTTCATAGAATAAAGAAAAACATGTGATGAAATACTCAATTCATGATGGAAGGAAATATTGCACTCAGACACAAAAAAAGGGACGTCATGTCATTGAAACTCATTGTTATTTTCTCTTTTCTCATTTAAAGTCAATGTGTTATTTGTTTTGAGATCTGTTGAAGTTTATTTATTTAATAATTGTTTACTTTTTCTGCCTCTCTCTAAACATCAGGGGTGAATATGGAATAGGGTGGGTCGATATGAACATGAAATCTTGGTGACCTCTGTTCAATTCTGAGCCAATATAAGAATAAATCAGCTTTTTCTCGTCCTTTCTCTAAACTGGGACTCACCTCAGCGTTTCTCTCCGTCAGCAGCCTGATGTCATATTTCCCACTCTGATGAAAAATCCTCTAAAACCGAACAGCTGACCGACCCTTTTCACCACACCGGCGCTGTTAGGACCCTGAGAACAAACAGAGAAGATGAATTATAAATGTGTGTTTTGCTCTCAGTGCTCTCCGTGTAACATGTTGAAATATTAAGCGCCCGTGTTTCCTCGTCGGTGCAGGAAACTGGACACAGCAGAACAAACATAGACTCAAAAACATAGATATGAAGCTGAATCAGACTCTTATGAGCGTTTGTTTTCTCCTCAGTTCACACCGGGACGCTGCTCGCCAACCTGATCGGCTGCCTGGCCTGGTTCTTCGTGGACGCGGCTCGAGGCGTGGACTTCGGGTTATCCATCCTCTGGTTCCTGCTCTTCACGCCGTGTTCGTTCGTCTGCTGGTACAGACCGCTCTACGGAGCCTTCAGGTAAAAACAAACCTCCTCACTGATCTGATTTAAACACAAAAACCTGAATGATGTTCTTCACAACCTGTTTCTGTTTCTCTCCATCCTCAGGAGTGACAGCTCCTTCAGGTTCTTCGTCTTCTTCTTCGTCTACATCTGTCAGTTTGGGATCTACGTCATCCAGTGTATCGGCATCAGCGGCTGGGGCGCAAGGTAACACAGCATTCTGGGGTTTAACCTTTGGGATCCAAAACCAGCGGCAGTATTAAAAAAAATTTTATTTTTAAGTGATTGGCATTTCGGCCCAAGATACTTGCAAGTCACTCATCTTATTTTCACTTTTTTTGAGTCTTCAAGGTCATGAAACAGTGATGGAAATAGTTAAACCTCAACTAGTGAGCATAGACGTTAATGAAGTCTGACATTTTGAAGTTTTTGTAAGAATTTGACCTTATTTTGGTAAGATTTTGACTTTTTTTAAGATTTTGACTTTATTCTTGGTAAGATTTTGACTTTATCTAAGATTTTTACTTTATTGAAGTTTTTGACTTTATTTTTTGTAAGTTTATGACCTTATTTTGGTAAGATTTTGACTTTATTTTTGGAAAGATTTTGACCTTATTTTGGTAAAATTTATCTTTTTTTTAAGATTTTGACTTTATTTTTGCTATTTTTTTACCTTATTTTGGTAAGATTTTGACTTTTGGTAAGATTTGGACTTTATTTTTTCGTTAAGTTTTTGACTTTTTTTAAGATTTTGACTTTATTCTGGTATTTTTTTACTTTATTTTGGTAAGATTTTGACCTTATTTTGGTAAGATTTCTTTTTATGAGATTTTGACTTTATTTTGGTAAGATTCTTTTTTAAGATTTTGACTTTATTTTGGTAATATTTTGACCGTATTTTGGTAAGATTTAGACTTTTTGTAAGATTTTGTCCTTCTTTTGGTAACATGTTGACTTTTTGTAAGATTATGACTTTATGCTGGTATTTTTTTGACTTTATTTTGGTAAGTTTTTGACCTTATTTTGGATAGAAGATATTACTCTGTTCTAAAACAAGGTCACTACGTATCGCTAACTTTGAAATACGTTCATATTATACAAATCAGACTCGGTAAATCTTTCCAAAAGAGTCACCACACAATACAAGCATCATTTTACACACGAATAAGAATGTGAAGTAAAAACTAGACAGAGAGAGCTTCATTCATCCCATCAAACTTTACCTTTTCTCACATGAAGTTGCTCTGTTTTTTGATTGTGTGAACCGTTTAGGAGTAAAGGACGCTCAAATACAAATGCGTCGGCGCTGACACATCTAGACCTAAAGGTTTAAATCTTCCAAAGACTGGATAATAAGTCTGATTTAAGTTTCCTCTTAATTTGTTTAAGAACATTTTCAGTGGTTGTGTATAAAAAGTTTGATGCATTGTGGAGTTTTTGTGGTTAAGGTGGGATTGATTTAGAAATAAATTGTTGATTCTCTCGTCCTCAGTGGATGGATCTCAGCTCTAACGGCCCTGAACAGAAGCATCCCAGTGGGCATCATCATGATCCTGGTCGCCGCGCTCTTCACCTCACTGGCTGTCATGTCGCTCATCATGTTCAAAAAGGTAAACGCCAAAAAAGACGAGGAGAAGTTTGACGAGCGCAGAAGAGAAGAGGATAGTGTTAAATTCTGAAGAATAAAGTCAGAAACGAAAGAGAGAGACGTTGAACTCGTTCCCCTCCTCTTCTTTTTCTCCTCAGGTCCACGCCATGTACAGAACCACGGGCGCCAGCTTCGAGCGAGCCCAGCAGGAGTTCGCCACGGGCGTCATGGCCAACAAGACGGTCCAGACGGCAGCTGCTCGGGCCGCACAGGGCGCCGCGCAGGGAGCCTTCAAGGAGCAGATGTGATTGGTTAAGAGAGCTCGCTCACTCTCCGTCCAACCCTCAGCCTTCTTCCTCCTCCTCATCATCATCATCATCATCATCATCGTCACCTCGATGGAGATTCCCTCGACCTTCTCACACGGATTCAGTGAGAACAAAAACAGGATTCACGTCTGTGAGACTCTGGATCACCTCGTTGTGTCACTGCACTTCTGCAACCAGCGTGTTCCACTTTCCCTCTGTGTGTGAGATTTTATGTGTGTGTGAGACTGTGTGTGTGTGTGTGTGTGTGTGTGTGGCCAGTTAAATCCACGTCTGTGTGCCTCTTTGAACGTCTCGACTGATTTAAGTCCACGCTCCTGAACTTTAACGGGCATTTTTTCCACCATCAGCTTCTGCGCCGTCTGGGCCTTTAGACGAACCAATCAGATCAGTTTATATATTAGAAACTAACTCAGATTAAAACAATAAAAGTAAAACACTCTTTAACACCAACCCTCTGATTTCTTCACGCTGATGCCACGAGCACTAAGTGAACTCTGCCGCCCTCTAGTGGACGAACCGTGTTGTTGCAGATGAATGCTGTGCGTTCATCTTCCTGCTCTGTCTCTGATTTTATCACACTTTCTGAAAACAAGAAGCCTCCTAAAATCATATTTAAGAGTTTAACCCTTCCTCCTGGAGACGGTGATTGTTTTAAGATTCATTCACCCTGAACAACTTTGGAAAAAAAGCTGAAAAAAAGGAAACAACGACTCGAAATATCTCAACACAGAAGCAGAATTTTGAGGTTGTCAGGAGCTGTTTTGGAAATTCTCAAATCAAGAAGTGTTCGTTGAACCTGGTTATTAATAAAATGTGTAACAATGACACAAAATTTGACAATGACCTGACATGTTGTAGAAATATGTAATTAAACCTAAAATGCAATAACTGGTCAATAATGTGACAAAAGTGTTGTGACACCCTGTTAATCCGCATTATGTAATAATGTAATAGATTTTGACTTATTTTGTAATAAAATTCTCGAACGCAATATGTAATAAATTTTCCCCCATTATGTAATAATTTATTACATATTGCATCTGTTATTACAAAATGCAGGTGTTGCACTTTTTTTCCAGAAAATGTAAGAATTTAGTGCATTATGTAATAAACCACCAAAACTGATGTCTTAGTTAGGAAAAAAAATCAACTTACCTTCAGAATTACGTTGACTATCCGCATACCAGCATGAATCATAAACATAAATTAATTTTTAAAAGTAGCAAAATCATTCATTGGTCAAATATAAGAGTTCACAGAGACAAAAATTGCTCTAAAACCTCTGTGAATTCAGTTATATTTGACTTATATTTGACCAATGAATGATCTTGCTACTTTAAAATTAAGTTACTGAAGGTAAGTTGATTTTTTTTTTTCTAACTAAGACATCAGTTTTGGTGGTTTATTACATAATGCACTAAATTCTTACATTTTCTAGGAAAAAAAGTGCAACACCTGCATTTTGTAATAACAGATGCAATATGTAGGAGATTATGACATAATGCAGAAAAAATTATTACATATTGCGTTCAAGAATTTTATTACAAAATGCGCCGAATTATTACAAAATAAAGTCAAAATTTATCACATTATTACATAATGCAATGTAATGTAACACATTATGAGCTCAGCACTTTTTGTTACATTATCAAACAGTCATTACAATTCAGGTTTTATTGCATTTTGTTTATCACAATTCAGGTTGTTTTTATATTTTGGGTCATTAGTACACTGTAAAAAATTGAGATCTAAGCAAGAGTTTATCCCATTTTAGCAGAAAAAAATGTCTTTCTGGACTCAACATGAGCCACATTCACTTTGACAAGCACTGAAATTGTTAATTAATTCAAGATATTTAAAGAAAAAAAAGTTGTCTGAATTGCTTGTAATGAGTGAAAAATATCTTCCAGTGGGGTGAGAATGAAGTTGCCTACCCCATTAGCATGTTTTTTTATTGCAATTTTGTTATAATTTTTGTCTTTTAATGTCCTGAAATAAGAAGTTTTGAAGACTTTTCAGTTAAATGTGGCTCATAGAAAGTATAATTAGGATTTTTTGCTACGATAAGGCATAAACACTTGCTTAGATTTTTGTTTTGCAGTGTAACAGTGACTCAGAATATAACCACAACCCAAAATGTAATAAACCCCAAAATGGTCACAACAAAAGTGCTGGATTTAGAATATTATTTATTCAAAATTCAAGTCTTGAAACCCAAAATAAAACAAACTTTCACTTTTTGGGCAAAGAGTTATTACATTTGTCTAAATTATATTTCAGGTTGTTCTTATATTTTGGGTCAATGTTACACTGCAAAAATATGAAATCAAAGCAAGAGTTCACACCTTAATTTTGGCACAAAAAAAAATCTTTTTAGACCTTATATGAGCCGTGTTTGCCTTAAAAATCCAGGAAAATGTCTCTTATTAGGAAAAAAGTTTCTTCAATGAAGTTTCTTTGTCAGATTTCAAGAAATTTGAGAAGAAAATGTTTCTTTGCAGATTTTTTAGACATAATTTCTGTCTTTTGACACCTCGAAATAAGACATTTTTTAAGGACTTGTCATTTGAATGTGGGTCATATCAAATATAAATAAATAGTTTCAGCACTTTTAGATTTCAGTTTTTGCAGTGTAGACATCGGGTATCTGATTGAGCAAACTCATAAAACTTTATATCCTCTGAATCACTGAGTTGTAACAAAATTAGGCCCTTTAATGTGTTTATTTCAGCTTTTTTAATAAGTGTTTATACCGTTTTTGGTGTTCCTGCAGCCGGCCTCCAGTGGACATTTGGGGAACTGCAGTTTTCGGCATTTACGAATCAGCTTAATTTCTCTTGACTGGAGTTTGCAGCTTGATTTTGAATTGATTTTTTTGCCATGAAAGTTGGTGTAAATGTCCTTCAGTGGTTGGAAAACAACCAAAATAAATCAAAGTGTCATCAGCGAACAGATAAATCGCACAATCATGTTTCCATTTAAGCTCTTAAATCGATCAAAATGAATGATAGGAAGCACAAAACGACCCAATTTTCTCTTGATAAACGCATCGACGGATGATTTAAGCAGCTTTTTCTTTTACTTTTGCAACATTTAACTGAACTCTTTGAAAACTAGTAACCGAACTCTCTTTATATCTCACCTGAAACTGAACTCATGTCTCCACCAGCTGCAGCCTGAACCCTCCCTTTGCCTCGTTAACTCTTAGAAAAACTCCTCCGAACAATCACTCTGACATCGTCTGTAAATACATCTGCATGTTGGACCTGAAGAGGACGGTTGAAGTCGTCTCCAGCTCCTCTCTGAGAGACTTACCTCAGATTTTACTCAGGATCTTCTCTTCACATGCATGATTCAAACAGAGATATTTAAGATTGTATGAAGAAACACTGACTGGCTCTGCTGTTTTTTTAGAAAAAAAATGTGCTTTAAATGGATTTATCGGCCGGTGTTGTTTGAGTTCTTCTTTCTGCCTGCGTATTATCGTGGATCGACGATCACTGAATCCAGAAACTCTTAATCTGCTGATCACATCTTTGAATGTCGTCTCCTGTTAAAAAGCCAGTGAAGCCTTTTGTGTGTGTGTGTGTGTTAGTGTGTGTGAGAGTGTGTGTGAAAGAGGAAATCAGCCTTTTAAAGTCTTAATCAGACTCTGGGCCTTTGGATGCGTCTCTGAAAAACGTCCCTGCCTTACTTTGCTCCCGTTTCATCCCCCTCCTCTGCGATTGGTGCATGTGTTTTTCTGAGTACATGTATGTGGAAAAAGCGTCATGAGATTCTCGGCTCGTGCTGTTATTTCTCGGTGGTTTAAGGAGAGGAAAAGCGTGTGACTCGATGTGTGCTTTAAGCTTCGTAATCAACATGGTTTGTGGTAGAAAACACTGGCAGTAAACGAAAGAAACGGAAAAGAAAGGAAGAGGAGTTTCAGATGTTTGTATATTTTGTACGGTCGGCAGACGCTCGCCTCGTTGCTCTAAATTTGGCTGTGATTTTAAGATGCACTCTGGTTTCACCTTCAGCCGCATGTTGAGTAGTTTGAGTTTTGTATATTTATTGTATTAACACTAAATAAAAATCTTCTTCTGTACCTGTCTTTCTCTGCGACTCATTTTAGCTGCACCTGCACAAAACGACCAGTAGAGGTCAGTAAAACACATGTAGTTAAACGGACTCTGCTGCAAATGTGATGAAGAAGGAGACAAGTGTAAAAAGCTGATTTAAAAGAGTGACAAAAACATTCATACCTTATACAATTTTAATAAGTCAAAGTAGAAATAACTTTCAAAAATCTGGATGAATCTAGATTGAAACACTCAAGTGTATCAAACTTTATTCACTCTCCTGAATTTACTTTGAGTGAACTTTATGGTCAGGAAAATGCAGGGAACTGATGTTTTTTTTGTTGTGTTTTGTTTTGTTTTTTGCTCTTTCTTTAAGAATTTCAATTGTCTCAAGTAATGGGATTGTTCAGTGGTTTAGTTTCTTTAGTTTTCTTATTAAATTGAAGTCTTAAGTGTTTTCATGTCTTATTTGTAGTAAAAAATGTTTTTATTGGACATAATCTGAGCCACATTCAACTGACAAGTCCAGAAAAATGTCTTATTTCAAGATATTTAAAAACAAACATGATGCCTGAATTATTTGTGATGAGGGGTAAAAAATCTGTCATTGAGGTAAGAAAAAAGTTTCTTGTATTAGGACATTATTCTGATTTCAAGAAACTTGACGAGCATTTTTTTCTGACCCACTTTGCAGTTTTGTTTTTTTTTTTTTTACTTTTTTGCTCGTGACAATAAACTTTAGATGTCAATTTCCAGAGTTACAAGTATAAAGATGAAAACCTGATTTTGAGGAGAGTTTCTTTTTTTTGGCCCATATTCAGTTGAAATTTTGAGGTAAAAAGTCAAAACTTGGACAAAACTTTAATCTCAAAAATTTCACTTCCGTTATGGAAGCCCATTTCTGCCAGATTAAAAAAAAAAGATAAAATTTAAAAAATTACGATTTTGGTTTTTTTGATCATATTTCTTTAGACTGTATTAAGTCCAGTTTCAAGATGCAAAAAGTCCATATACTTTGAAAATAAGTCAGAATTTTGAGGAAAAAGTAAAAATTATTGGAATAAAGTCAAAATTTTGAGATGAAGTAGTCAATATAATCAAAAAAAGACAAAATTTGAAGGAAAAAAAAAATTAAATATAGTAGAAAAATTTTTTTAACCAATGTTATTGTTAAAAAAAATAGTTTAAATTGAAATAGAAAGACAAATTTTGAGAATTTGAGAATCAAAATTTGAAATAAGAAGACTGAATTTTGATTTTAAGTCAATACCATTGTAAAAAAAAAAAAAAAAAAAAAAAGTGGGTACAAAAGTCAAAATATTGGGCAAATAAGGCAAATTTTGAGAAAAAAAAAGTCAATATTGTTGAAGTAATAAAGTCCAAAATTTTGAGGAAAATGAAAAAAAAAAATTGAATTAAACAGTCAAAATTTTGAAATAAAAAGTTAATATTACATCAAAAAAGTCAAATTTTTAAGCAAAATAGTTGAAACTTTTCACATTTTATCTCCTTAATTTGACTTTTGATTTTTTGATTTTCAAAGCAGGATTACAAGCTCTCATGACTATAAATATATACTATATAAGTAAAATGAAGTGAAAGTGAAGCATGTGTGCAGAGAAAAACTCTCAAACCAAATCCTATTTTTTCCCTTTTCTTTATTCATTTGGCAGAAACAAACGGGAACAGATAGAAAACTATCTACGACTCCACGCGCTCCCTGAAAACGTCACTAACAACAACAACAACAACAACAGCAACAGCATCATTAAAACTTCATGTGTGTCCTCGTGGTTCAGTCCGGACCTTCACAGGTCGACTTCAGGAGGAGTCAGAACCTCCTCTTTGTGCAGTCCCTGTTCAAATAAATCCCATCCATACATTTCAAAGGTCTACAGACAGAAAAATCATTCATCAACAGTACATTCTGGAAGCTTCTGAAAGGACATCCACTCATAGTTTATTCTGGCTGAGTAGTGGTTCCCTTGTTGAGTTTTTCACACTCACTCCTGGCTAAAAGATTCAGGTTTCCTGCTCGTGTCTTTAAGGCGAGAGAGAGAGAGAGAGACGCCATCAGCACCAGCCTGGATCGCGCTGACCCATCATTTCAAGATATTTACAAAATAGATATAATCACAGGTATTTACACAGGACGCGGCGCCGCTCTGGGCGTCCACACGGAGACAAACACAGCACCTCTAGTGGCAGAAAGACGCAGACGCAGAGAAAAACTTGGCACTTGAAGAAGAAGAGTCAGTTAGTGGTAGTAAACATCACCGGGCCTCAGCGTGGCGAACACCTTTTTCTGGAAGAGTCTGTGAGTTTCAGAGGAGGCAGATGAGGCTCTTCCCCTCTTCGATCTCCTCCTGGACTTTGTCGCTGGACGTGGCGATCTCGGCCTGAGCGGAGAAGACGGCGCACACGAAGGTGAGCACGGTGCAGCCCATGGCGGTGTAGAAGGCCCAGCCCATGGAGCAGAGGCCGGCGCGGTACGGAGCGGCGTCGTGACCGCAGAAGAGCTGGACTTTATCTGAACCCCAGCCAGCGGGGTACAGCATCAGACCCAGGATCAGGAACAGACCTGCAGACGAAACACAGAACAAAGACAGAGGAGAAATCAGTCAGGTTCACATTTAACAGCTGTTTCTCTGTGTTTTTACTCTTTCTCTCATTTGTTTACACACATTTTGAATCCGATGAATCCCATGTTGCTTTGAAAAACAAACATAAAACTAAGACCAATTACTTGATCCTGAACATAGACTGTATAATGAGTGGACGTAACGACGTTCGGCTCAAACTGAAGCCTCCAGCAGATGCCCCGCCCCCTGGTGTCTGGCTGCAGTATAGGTCATAAGCCCCGCCCCCTGGTGTCTGGCTGCAGTATAGGTCATAAGCCCCGCCTCCCCATGTATTCCAGATATGAGCCGGGAAAACTTTTAAAAATTACGATACCTCTTAGAAACGTTTCTCTCATCTTTACGCTAAGGTAGTATGACGATGTCATCTGGCTGCATGGTGTTCAGGTGTTTTTTTTCTGAGAAGTTAGTTTCTCATTAGTTATTGGACGTTAAAAAACCGTGATATAAGTTTTGTTTTACGATAGTTGACAGCTGCCGCTCATGAGTAGTTTTTATCGGGGATATAAGAAACTTCGGGAAAGAGCCAAAAGGAGACTAAACCTTCTGAAGAAGAAGAAATAAATATTTTTTTTTCTCTTTTTTACTTGGCTCCACCAGAAATTCTCTACTGCGCAGACTCTGGCTGCACAATGGCGGCTAGAGAAACGGGGTTTTTTGGCTTCAAAAATGTAGAACGGTGACAGGCAGAAGCACGCTGTCCATTCTATATACAGTCGTTGTAACAGATGCACAAAGGATCAAACTCTCTTCTTTTTCAGGAGTCTGTTAGTGATGACAGAAAACCCATCTGAGTAACCCTGTCATCATCTGACACAAAAACACTTCCTGTTAAAGCGCCATCCAGGGCAAAAAAATGAAACAATTTCCTCAAACGTGCCAGAAGATCATTGCTGATAAACTCTCAGGAAAGAGAGACCCAGACCTGAATCTTGACACAGAAATCTGTGCGGTCAGCGTGTGACACAGAGAGAAAAACAACAGGAAAAGGTCGCTGGTCGCTTTACTCCCCCCCTGCTCCAGTCACTCGCTGACCCTCAGGCGTCCTGCATCTCAGGGCAAGGACGGGGTCACTTCCTGTGTTACCCTGACCCACTTTTACTGCCGCTTTGTGCAGACTTGGCTTCGAGATCTTAAAACAATTCCTGACAAACGTTGCTATTCTTGTAGATACAGGAGATCATCTAAACACGACCGGTCGGGCTGAAACTCCAACGCAGGATTTGGTCTTCTGGGTCAGAGTGAAAGAGGAACTGTCAATGAACAAAACCAGAGAGTACTCTCAGTTTTTTAAAAGTTAGATCAGAGTTTTAAGCTCCATCATTTAACTGTAGGCATTTGACATCAGGGTCAATGACAAAAAGAGGGTCTGAAAACGTATTTTTTAAAAGTTCTTTGAAAATGGATATATTATGTTTTCTAACAGATTTCAGTAGTTGACCAACATTTCAAAGATTTTAGGTTCATTATTTTTTAGTATTTTTAATTTGAGCACCCAAAAATGTCAGGTGGCGCAACCAAATATATGAAAATATATTAATATGTTCCTGTTATTTTTTCTTTGTGAAATTATTGGCAAGTATCTCTCAAGTGTCTGTAGTGACTCATACATTTTAATTTTGTGTGTTTCATTTCTTTTATTTGTGAATAAGATAAATAATTTGATGTTAAAATAACATTTCACATTATTACATTGGTTGTACCACCTGACATGGAAATTGTTCCAGTCACCAATGAAGTGAAAAAACCTTTTTTATCAGTGTTTCAGAGAAATCTACAAACTTTTCCACTTGGTCACAAATGTCATTTGGGCTCCTCTGGCTGATGCAGTTTCCTGTTTCCTGTTTTATTCTCTTCACTTTAAAATAAAAGTCTAATGTTACGGTTGCACCACCCTGACATTTGACAAGGTGAAAATTACGGGACAAAAGTTTTTTACATTTCTCAACAGCTTTAAAATTATTTTTATGTGCAAAGAATGTTTTATTTAAAAAGGTTCAAGCATAAAATAATGCCACTGTATTTTTAATTTCCATTTACAATAACTGACATTCAATTTTTAGAGTTTAATTACTGTGGATACTTGTCAGGACGGTTGCACCACCTGACATTTTGGGGGTTTGAGGAACCAAAACACAAAAAAACATGTTATATTTTAATAGTTTAAAGATGTGTTCAAATAACACAGGTTTCATAGAATAAAGAAATACATGTGATGAAATACTCAATTCATGATGGAAGGAAATATTGCACTCAGACACAAAAAAGGGGACGTCACCTCATTGACCCTATCAGAAGTTTAATGATAGTTCAGCAGCATCTCTGTGATCGTCTCTTTGTCCTGACTCGACATAAATAATCTTCCTCTGTGACTGTGACAGTGAATTAAAGGCAGATGGACGAGCGTCTCTGCAGCGATGGAGCAGAGTTTGGCTCCGTCTGTGAGTCCTTCCTGAAGTATCGTCTGTCCAAACACCTTAATCCAAACATCAAAACTGAAAATCTCTGATCTAATTTTAGATTCCTCCACTTCCTCCAGAAAATGCCACATGATTTCAGGCGGGATGGAAATGTCAGGTTGATGCAGTTGTCGCAGTGATCCTCCTCTTCACGGGGTCAGACGCAGCATCTTAACACGTCCTCGTCTTTCATTGAGCTGATGATGGAGCGTTTTTAGCCTTTTCACCTCTTCGCTGCTACTTTTGTTTGGAGGGAAAAAGCTTTGACAGCTTTACAAGAGATTGCTCTTTTGGGCGGTGAATATTTAAACGTCTCTGAGAGGAGTTTTATTAGATCTGATGTCAAACAGTCTGAGCGCTGACGTCTCCTCTCAGCCTCCAGGATCTGCTTTAATTTGTCCTTTCACTCAGGTGTGGAGCGTCCAGACCAAGACAAAGTTTTATTGTTCCTACACCAAATTACATCCTGTATCAGAGGTGTTTATGGGGATTTTGAAGGGTGAGGTGTAAGACAAAAAAAAAGGCACTGACAGCGAAAACTTTGGCATGTGTTTTGGCTCCCGGGAGTACAGATTAGTATGTTTTTATTTGCCAAAGGAGCACATAAGGGTGGTTCACCAACCAATAAAGCACTTTGGCTCCCAAAAAGGGGTCTTAAGCAAACATCTGGTCACTTTAACCCATGTTTTGGATCCCGAGAAGTCATTTAACCCATGTTTTGGATCCCAAGAAGTCACTTTAACCCATGTTTTGGATCCCAAGAAGTCACTTTAACCCATGTTTGGGATCCAAAGAGGTCACTTTAACCCATGTTTTGGATCCCAAGAAGTCACTTTAACCCATGTTTGGGATCCAAAGAGGTCACTTTAACCCATGTTTTGGATCCCAAGAAGTCACTTTAACCCATGTTTGGGATCCAAAGAGGTCACTTTAACCCATGTTTTGGATCCCAAGAAGTCACTTTAACCCATGTT